>JAQFVV010008276.1:0-35688 GCA_028023455.1 Epiperipatus broadwayi
ATTTTATTGTGACTAATACACTTGTTTAAGCCATGTAAGGCCAATGGATACAGTCTGCTGTTTTAGTTGGGGTTCATATGAATTCCATTGAAACGCTTGTCATCTAAGTTGTTAGGTGTCTCATTTATGGGGCAATCCTTCTATATAGGCCCCATGTGTTTTTGAATAAGAATTTAGTGGCCAGTATTAAGTCCTTTGCCTGCAACTTTTCCAGCTGGAGGTTGAATATTCCAAATGGATCAGGTCTGGGTGTTGTGAATTTGGAACCGCATCTGGCCATCCATAGGGCATATGAGATAAATATAGCCATACGGATGACTGGGAAGTCACCGGAGTGCAAGCAGCTCTTAAGGTCTAGGATCTTGAGGAGAGGAATGCTACATTCCATACTAATGGATCTCCTGATGTCGTGATATCCTGGGCAAAGAGACATGATGTGTTCGAAGGTTTCATCACCTCTTTGACAGAGATAGCATGTTGGCTCTATCTTTGTCATGTATCTTCTGTAATGTAGGAACCAGCTTGTTGGAATTACGCCAAGATTTATTTTTATAATGTGATCCAAAAGCTTTGGTTCCATTACAAGGTGTTTAAAAGTTTTCATAATTCTGTGATTGGTCTGGCCTAGTTGTATTCGGATAGTTATTGGCTCTGGATTCAGTAGTGCATGTGCTTCCCAGATGTTGATCTTTTTCTGGAGGGCCAAGATGGAATTGCCGTTGTGTCTGAGAAGTTTGCTAATGATGTAGTTTATCCAGGCCGTGCGTGGAGGTGGTGGTCTATCTGTGGGTATTACGGGGTTTATTATGACAGCTGTGGAGTATTTTTTTATCAGGCTGTACACTAGGGAGTGTTGTTTCTGGTGCATTATAGTGTTTACTGAATGGAGGGACAGCCCATTGAGTTTCTTGTGTTGAAATAAACGAGCTGAGCCGATTAAAGGTGTTCGGCCCCTCCAGATGATTTGGTTGCAAATCCTTTGGATTTGGGTATTGAAGGATTTGTTAAGCGAAATTATTGGTAGGTAGTAATTGATCTTGCTCATTATTTTTGCATTTATTAGGGCTATTTTTCCTTGAAAAGAGAGATATGTTTTGGCTATTGATTTTGCAAATTTGGTAGCTTCTTCCAGTAGATACTTGCGAAGGGTAGAAGACATGGCATTGAATGACATATGAATTGGGAATCCCAGGTAGGGTTGGGGCTGTGCAAGGAAATCTGATTTGATGCATTTGCCTGAGTTGATACACCAAGCCGAGGATTTTTGGAGGTTAATTGAAAGTTTAAATTTGTTAGTATAATTGGTGATTATGTTGTATAAGGCAGGAAGACATTTACGTGAAGGCAGGATGACAAGAATATCATCCATATAGGCAAAAGTGTTAATGCTCTTACTGAGACGGGGGACGAATACTCCTGGAAGCTTTTCAAGTTCTAGCAGCAGTGGGTTAATGTACTTGATGAATAATAAGCCACTCAGTGGGGACCCCTGTGGGATGGAATTTGCAGGAGTGAATCCTTCTGAGTACGATCCATTAGCTGAAATATGGATGAACCGGTTGTTCAGTAGGTTGTCTAAAATTTGTATGATTTGTGTTGGGATTTCGGAATCTGCTAAGGTGTTAAGGAGGATACCTACATCCACAGAATCAAATGCTTCTGCAATGTCCAACTGGATGGCAATCGGTTTTGTGTGTCTGTTTGCTCTAATATGGTCGAACAGGATTTTAATTTCACCCATTGCCTCGAGAGGGGAGGAACCTTTTCTGGCATATTGAGAGGGTGATATATCTTGTAATATGATGCTTTGATATTTCTCTTTGATGACCCCTTCAATAATTTTAAAGAGGATGGGTGTCATTGAAATCGGTCTAATGCTATTGATTAGTGTCGGATCACGGTTTTTCTTGAGGAATGGCACCATGGCGATGGGGTAGAATTGAGGTAGCACATGCTGCCCTGTGGCCAGATGGTTTAGCACACCTAGAGTAATGTGGCTTGTGAAGTGGCTTAAATGGTTAAAAACAAATCTGGGAATGCCGTGCATGCCCGGGTGGACATTTTTGGGTAGACTGAGGAGACGGTTTTTGATATCCTCCAATGTGATTCCATGTTTCGCTTCAGTGGTGGAACAATCCCATTCAGCACGTGAAGGAATCATGTGCCCTTGAAAGCGATTTTTGTAGTGGTTGTTAATGTGTTGAAGCATTTGAACTCCCACAATTTGTCTGTCTTTGACGAGCAAAGAGGCTGGAATTTGCTGCTTGGATTTTGCCCCCAGAGCCCATCGAAGGTAACCACGGGTCCAGCAGTGTTGGGCAGGTAGGAAGAGTTTAGCATTTTTGGTAGCAATTATTTCAGCAATCTGTGCTTGTTTGGCTTTATACCAACCTTTCAGTGCGATTAATTTGTCTATGTTGTTGCCTTGAGGAATAAAGGCTTTAATTTGTGTGTGTAATATGTCGAGGTCTCTCATTAGTGAGGTAGGGCCTTTCAGTTTGCTTGTATGATGGCTTATTAAGGATTCCAAAATACCGATAAAACAAGCCCAAGCTTCCATCGGATGTAGTTCCAGTATCTTAATTTTATGAAACAAAATGTATGCTTCAGAATAGAAAGCTTCTGTTGTATTGGCTTGAGTGTACAGCCTGAGACTTTTGTGAGAGGTGGTGAGGATGTTTTCTTCCAGCTCAATCAAGGTGGTAATGGCATAGTGGTCTGAAAAGGCCACTGGACTGAGATGAGCACTGAGTTTGTGGTGGAGCTGAGGAGAGTAGAACAGGAGGTCAATTAATGTCTGAGTGGTTTTTGTGTAGAATGAGAAGGCTTGAGAGGGAAAGAAGCCTCTCCCATTAAGTAGTGTCTTGTTTAGTAGACATAAATATTTGTTGGTGTAGTGTTCATAGGAGGTGTTGAAGTCTCCTAGGAATATTACTGGAGCATTGTTATTAGATGTGATTAGATTGACTGTTTGTATGATCCGGTTATGGATGGAAGGGTTATTGGGGCTGTACACAAAGATTGCATTGAAAATGCAGTTATTATAATTTAGATTGATTGCTATGAGGTTATGGTCATTGTAGATAATTTTGAATGAAGTTGGAGCTCTGGTGTTGCTTATAATTACACCGACGCCACCAGACGCGTAAAGGCCAGTGGATAGATGGGTGAACCCTAGCTTGTTCAGTTCATTTTTGATGTAATTGTGAGAGTTATGATGGTATTTTGTCTCACCAATGAACATGATGTGGGGTGAGGTTGCAATGAAAAAATGCCTAATGGCATAGATCCGCCCGAGGGAGTTGGGACCTCGGACATTGATGGCTATGACCTTACAGCAGTTACTAGACATTGACAGTGTAGTTGCCAAGGCTTACCGTGGCTGGTGAGTTAAGTAGGGGATCGTCCACTTCTGTAGCATGAATAAGACGGGGTTCTTTGATGTACTGAAGGCTTGGTGGGTCAGCCAGTTCAGAGATATTTGTGTGAATGGTCTGTGTACTAGATGAATGAGGTATATTCCAAACTTTCCTTTTCTTTTCCAGGGCAGTCTTGGCCTCTGTAGTGGATGTTGATTTTTGAAGTTTATGAGTTGGTATGGTATTATTTAGACATGGGTAATCTTCGTCGGAGCTGACTTGGGGAGGTTCGATGGATTTCCTTTTGTTCCTAGTGGAGCTAGATGTATCACATTCCATTTCATCATCATAGGTCAGAGAAGGTTCCTGAACATGGGTTATAGAATTGTGAGAATTGGATTTTAATGTGCTAATAGTAGGGTTACAGTCTGTAGAGGGGGGTTTGTTTTTTATTTTGGACTCTTGTGTGTTTTCTCGATTCTTGGTTTTTGTGCTGCTAGAACTGAGAATTGTGTTATCATTTGTCTTGGAGAATTGTGTTTGAAGTTCTGATGAAAGAGGTTCATTGTCTGTTATGGTGGAATTGATAGCATTAGTTGGATGTTTTTGCTGTGGATAGGTCAAGAAATACTGATCATTGGATTCTTCATTCTTTGTGAGTCTCGGTGTTGTGTGATGTGAAAGGTTGTAGCCTTTGTGAGGTATACTTTGGGTGGTGGTTATGTTGCTTTTATGAATTTTTTGGTTGCTGTTCTTACTTGGTAGTTCTGTAGGGCTGTTGGGTCTACTTGTGATTTCTTCATGTTGTTGTGACAGTTGAGTTTGTATGTGTTGTGGGTTTTTTGCTACTGTGGGCCTGCATTTGTGGTTACGGCCTTTATTGACTCCACACGAGCTGCAGATGCGATTGGTGCAGTCTTTGATAAGGTGGGTTCTCTGACCACAATAGAAGCACTGCGGTCTGATTCCCACAAAAGACAAAACCATAGAGCATCCTTTTGCATTGGCAATGGTTGGAATGTCTGTTGGCACAACTCCCTTGCTCAGTTGGAGCTTAAAGGTGGCCATGTTGGAAAGAATTGATTTAAATTCCTTGTCAATGGGAAGATATGAAAATCTGACTACTTTGCCATAGGGTTGAAGCATTTCTTGCAGAAGCGATTCTTCTAGGCCACTAATGCAGTTTTTTATGAATCCTGTTAGAATGGAGGATCTGGAGATGTCGATTGGTATAAGGATTTTTTTGTCTAGTATTCTGGTGCTATTTTTGAAGGTGTTCCTGCTGGCCCATGATTTAAATTCTACTGCTATGTATCTGTCATTAGGGTGCAGCAGGATTCTGTGTACTTCTTCAGTTAGTCCTTCTTGTCTTATATGGTCCAGTAGAGCATGGACAGGGAATTTGTATAGTCCACAGCTTGAATCTGTAACCGCCAATATCACACTCTTGTCATTGCAATAGTTTGCTAGTGATTTAAGGAGTGGCATCGGGATGGTATGATTAAAGTTTTGGACAACTTCTTGAAGCTGTAGTTCAGATAATTGTTGAGCTGGAGTTGCAGAATTGTTAAGCTCTGGATGTCCAGAATCAGCTTGGTTATTCTCATCTTGATTCATTGTTTCGAAGATGTCTATTTCTTCGGCTTCAGAATAAAGTGCATCATCATGTTGGGACTTTGGGAGACTTGTAGGTATTGACATATTAGGTTGGTGTAATTTATCTGAGTGTATCTCTGGTCTAGTTGAGGCCCTAACCACACTAGCATAGGACCTAGAGTTATTTGTCCATACTGTGTATTCTGACTGGTGTTGTGCACTTGGATCAGAGTATATACGTTTGTTTGGGGAGGTCACTTTTGCTGAGGTTTTATTGTTAGATGTTGATCTGTGGAAAATCATATTAGGTATATGTATTTCTGTTATTGGCCTTTGCTCTGTAGGCAGAGCTGAGACTGGATGGGAAGTGCAAGGGTCTGAGCCAGATGGATTATTTGAAGAGGGTATGCTCTTCTGTTTCTTGTAGATAGAAAGGCTTGTCTGTTTACAGGGTATAGATATTGGTCTGTCTTCAAAATCTGTCTGTTCAGGTGTATCTGTAGCTTTTGGATCAAGTAGGTGTGATGTGCTCTTGGTATGTTTGGTTTGGTGGTTTACAGGTGAAGCAGAGTATGTGTTTGCCTGCTCTTCCAGTTGCTGTGGAGGAAAGGCATATCTTTGGTCATCTGTATTCCTCAGCCCAGTGTTGTTAGGAGTTATACTGTTTATTTTTGATTTATTGCGTGATTGCAATTTACTCTCAATGTTGACTGGCAGTGTTATATTTGAGCTGTGGCTTTTATTGTAAACAATATTGTGTGAAGACTCCGTGTTAAAATGTGTATGATCGATCGTGTAATTTGTGACAGACTGCCTGTCAGGGTTGTTTGCGGGAGCAAGAACTGAGATTGATTTACGTATGGAGTGATTGAGATGCCTAGAATCTATATTTGCCGATACATCACTATTTTCCGGTTTGTCTATTTTGTTAGTATTAGCTGCAAGTTCGTCGACATGCAGCAGCAGAGCGTTTGTCGAATTATCTTTTCCGGTAGTGCTATTTTTTGCCGCTGCTGTGTTAGCGCCATTAGTATACGAGCTGCTTAAGTCATCGTATTCCATGCCCATTGAACCCTCAGAAATTTCACTGTTAAGGCCGCTGCCGTGGATATCTGGACATTTCGTCACATTAGAAGCTACATGAGAAAATAATTCCTTGTATTTGAGTTGTTGTGTTTTATTAAAATTGTTGATATTATCGTGTTGTATGTTAGCACTTTTTTTTTCCTTAGATTCAGTTTTGCCATCACTGAGCCGTGTTTGTTTGCTCTCGTAAGTAACTATTTCTTCTTTATTTTTAGTAGGATTGGGTGTTTCGTATTCTAAATTAGTGTGTTTTTCAGTACAAGGTAAACTAGTATTAATATTATTGGTGTTATTGTCCTTACTATCAGGGTTTTTTAATTCTGTAGCGTTATAGCAATTAATGTTAGTGTTAGCGTTGTTAGACTCCATTTTACTTTTTTCTGTTAAAACGGTTTGCACAGGGACAGAACTTGCGGGGTCCGCCGGTAGAAACTTGATTTTTTTTTTGTATTTTGATATTGTGTCGACGATGGAGCTTATCTATAGTGTTAGATTTTTTTGATTTCTTGGTTTTATAGGTTATTTTACATGATTTACGGTGATCCAATATGGCGCCGCTTGCAAAAACCTCCGTAGTGTGTATAGATTTTTTTTTTGCCTTCCTATTTTTAGCTAATTTATTATTATTGCTGTTTATAGCGTAGGATTGCGATTTTTCCCCTTCGTTTGATTTAGAATTAATAGCTGTTGAATTTTGTTTAGTAGCATTTAGCTTTGTTGCGTCTATTTTTATGTTAGTATAATTCTGATTTATAGGCAGGTTAGCGTCATACGATGCCATTACTGTTTTATCGATAAAAGCTGTTTGAATAGGGTCGAACTTTGCAGAGGCTGTGGTATTACTATCAGTGATAGAAACCAGATTTTTTTTGTGTGTATTGATACCATTATGATCAGTGAGCTTGTCCCTATAGTTAGAGAAATTCTCCGTAGCGACTATAGATTTTTTTTCCAAATTTGTTTCCACCGTCATATTTTTATTTTTGTTATTTATGGGGAGTTCTGAGTTTTTATTTACATATGTTTTGATATTGTTTATTACCATATCCTGCTTCAGTATATCGAGCTGTGTTGTATCTGCATCTGATTTTACTGTAAAACTCTGATTTATTAACGATGTAGCGTCCAGCATATCTTTATCAGGAGTAGCAGCATCGGCAACCGTAGCAGTTAGAAAGCAAGAAGAGTCTATTTCAGAACAATCTGCAGAAGTTTCGTTGCTTGTATATGATTCTACTTGAATATTATTTTGTACATTAATGTCAATAAAAATGTTTTTATTGTAATTGTTTGATTTCTTGATTTTAATTTTGCTTATGGCTTCCAAGTCTTGCTGTGAAAATGGGGTATCGTCACCGAGGTAATTGTTGTCCTTAATATTTGACACTTGTGTGCGTTTTTTAATATTATATTTATTTCGTCTTAAACTTAAATTACGAAGGTTATATACAGTATGACATTTAGATGAGTCTGTAGATTTATGATTATAACGATTTTTTAAACTATCATGCAGAATGAATTGGGAATTATCACCCAAGCTAGGTTCTATATTAGAATCTTCCGCAACAGAAATACTAGGTTTAGTACTTATAAGATTTTTGTATGATATTGCTTCGTTAGCTATGAGCATTTTCCTAAGATTAATGCTAGTTCTGGAGTGTTTGGCTATTGGAGATTTATTAGAGTCTATATTGTGTAATACGCTGAGCGGATCAGAATTAAGGTCAACATCGTTGGATGAAACGTAGTCTATGATTGCACCCGGCCTTACCGTAAGGTTAGCTTCATCGAAGCTAGCTAATTGTTGCATTTCAATATTAGTAGGGCACACTTTATCTGATATATTAAGAAAGATATTCTTGTCTATATCTCCTAACTGTAAGTTTGAGTTATTATGAACCATGTGGATGGTAGACGTTTGCTCCGTCGAACTTCCCGGCGTGATTATGTCTGGCATGTTCTGTGTTAGGCCTTCAATAACGTTTGTGAAAGTTTTACTATTCACGAAGTGCCTTTTTGATTTCATTTTATTGTTTTTTGAATTATACTGTATAATAGATCTGAGTTCTGAATTATTACCATTATTTCTAAGGGAATTATGTTGATCACGTAATTTATATAGATTCCTAGTAGGTCTAGCTTTTTTATTTTCGTTAGCGTTTTTAGACATATAATGTAAGCTATTTGATGTTTCAACCCAGGGCTTAAATTGTGCCCTTAATTTAGGGATATGGGAGGAATCCTCCACATCCATTATACTAGAAAATAAAAAAAACTTACCTTAATGTAGTAAGGCTTCCACTGTTAAATTATTATGATTTTTCAGACACTTTTTTAAAAATTATTTGAGGAGCAGAGGTGAATGGCGTCCAGCTTGTAGAAACGTAGGTGGCGCTCTCTGATCCATATTTTTTAGATCTCGGTAAAAAGCAAAATTCAAAAATGAAATTACTTCAGAAATTTCGATAAAAGCTGCATTTCTTAGATATTCCAAACAAATATAATTCCATGTACAAATACAAACCAATCACACAAATAAAAAAAGTATTACTGCAATATAATATTACAGTAATCAAATATAGAAAAGATTAAAAAATAATATCCTTTATAATATGTAATGACAAAATACAATTTTCGTTATATTTTGTCAACATTCATTGAAATCATATTTTTATATAAAATAATGATAACAACACGTAACAAAATAAATAAATCTAAAATATTTCAAATATTATGTATTCACTTTGTTTATATAATGCTTTTTGTTTGATAAATAAATTTGAAGCAGATATATAAATAATCATCATTGGAATAATAATAATATTCAGAATTTGAAGAAGTCATTTAGAAAACTATCTTTCTTGTTATATGAAACAATAAAGTAAAAAAATGTAGTTATCATGTATCCAAAAATATTGAATATTCCTAGGCCTTATTAACACCTTAATTGGCAGTTGAATGTGTAGCCTTAAGTGGAGCTGATTGGTTACTGGCTACCTAACTAGTGAAGTCACATACATGGTTAGGCATAACAGCATATTTGAGTAAAATCCCAAGCACACTAAATACCTCTATCATGACTCCAATTTTGAAGTATGGTAACAGAGTTGCATAGTAGTGTACCTGGAACAATGCTGACTTGTAGTGACAAAAAAAAACTGAATACTAATGATTGTTGAGACCATCTCTGGTTATGTTATTATCCTTAAGTATTGCACTGTTTTTCAACAATCTATTTTTTTAAGGAAACTGAAATTACATTAGAGACATATTATGAGCATGCTAATGATAAAATAGCGTTAAAAATATATATAATTCATATTTCTACCTTTTTTGAGATGGTGGTCCAGCCAAAAAATTTTAATTTAGATAAAGCATGGCAAATAGTTGTTTTTTTTTTTGTTTGCTTTTTTTTTATTGAGAACAACTCAAAAAGATGAATATATAACTAAAAAATTAGTGATTGATATTAAATAAAAATGAAAGAAAATAATCATTAATGAATATCAAATAAAGAAGAAATTTGCATAAAAATTGGAAATATAATAAGTATACAGATGGACATTATGAAAAATGGTGAGAAAAGTCAGATAAAAAGTTTAAACTTTAAAAGCAGGAAGTATTTACTAGCATATACAGAAATGTCAAAGATCAAAAACTGAATGATAATGAAAAAATACTTGAACACCAAAAAAAAAAAAAAGATGAAATTTTGACTAGTTAAATCATCTAACCTGAATGTTAGAACAATATTCAATTGAAGATTGAATTTGAGACTTTTAATAACTTTTTAAAATAAAAAAATTCTGAAAAACCATTTTGACAATATTACAGAATAAGTATTGGATAATCTAACTATATTAATGTGAATAGACTACTTAAAAAAATAAGATACTTGTTTAGTAATTTTGATGGGTAAAACTATAAGTTAACACATAATTTATAACAGATTAAATAAAAAATCTTGGAAATATTTAAAACAACTATTGGAATTCAAATTTCTGGTTGAGTTCCACAAATAAGAAACAAAGATCACCATGAACCTATTTTTTTGTAAGGCTCCATAAATAAAAATACTATTGATAGCTCAGTTGTTTTGAAAATCATACTGTTCTATCATCTAAATTGGCTTTTGAAAATAAAAAAAGGTGAAAACCCAATCTTTTTTTATAACTGTGAAAAAGAGATAATAACAAAAAATAATAGTTGAAAGGAAGTGACTTAACATTCTTTTTTAGGAATGATATGTATATATGAAAATTCAAAACAATTGAGGAAAAAATCTATTTGGCAAGAAAACTTAAAGAAAATGATTAAGCCTGGAATAAGTTTGAGTCATGTATTTAGAAGCAATGTCTAGAATATTGTCTGGCTAAAAGATATTTTAGGATGAAATGCACACATTAAATCCAGACACTTTTTCAGTCAACTGTAAATCTGTCATCCATCAAGCAAAAACAATAACATATCAGATGATGTCTGCATGTATAAGTTTAAGTATTCCATAATACTATTAAATTCAGATTAATCTGATGTACAAATATTCTTAGAAATTCATAAAGACACATTTTCTGAATCATAATGGTCATAAAACATACTGACTATAATAACTATGATTGTCCCATCATAGACATTATATATGCCTTTTGATATTAAATAATATATTATTCCTATTCATTTATACATGTTAGTTTTATTTATTGCATTATGTCTTCTGATTGAGCAATTTCTATATCAAATAGTTTATTTTAATTTTATATTCGATATGAAAATAGATTTAAAATAGTTAGGTAAAATATAAATATAATAGAAAGATTTAAAATAGTTAGGTAAAATATAAATATAATAGAAAGATTTAATTTTTTTTTTTGATTAGCTAACTTATTTCAAACATCAATATTAAAGTGTTCCTTTCTGAATCATCAAATATGAAAAGCAAGCTCTATAGTCACTAGATCAAGGATAAAAATTGAAATTCCGATAGTGATAATAGATTATTAATTATTATGTGATTAAGTTTATTTTTAGATTAAAAACTTCAGTTAAATAGAAAAAAAATATGATAAACAAATAAGGTGGAAATATTATAATAAAAAATTTCCCTAAAGTTGTCTTTCTTGTAAATAAATAAAAAAAAGTCTACAAACAAAAGCTGTTACTTATTCATTCTGAGAAGGATATTTGAGAATTGTTCATGTGGGTGATCTAAAATCTCTAATGTTATGCAAAGTAGCACAAAGGCAGGGTGCCAAATGAATCGGGTGTGAATTAAATCGAATAATAATAATATATATATATAATAAAAAAATGTTATTCTTTAATAAAAACAAATTGTGAAAAACGTTGTTGACTTCTTTTATATATAAAATATGACAAATTATTTATTATGAATTCGATCTACTCCAACTGCAATTTAAGTATTGCATCACACAGGTTCCTTGGGCAGAGAAACCTAATACCCAGATGGTACCTATGGCCAGACTGAAGCTATATAAGATAAACCACAACCACCTTTCCAGGCCACAGATCTTTTCGACTGCTGAATTCAACCCCTGTCATTCAAAGCACTTATTTGTTTTGAAGTAAACATCAGGCGCCAGCTAACTACAAGAAGTAGTTAACATGCTCTGCCTGAATGATGGCAAACTAATTCAGTGCCTAAGAAATCCCAACTATCTCAATGGAAGCAAATGGAATAAACTATGTGTCTAGCTTCTTTACTAGATTGTTCTTAGTGGTATAATTAAAGAACTTTCCGACAAATCCAAGAATAATTTATTTTATGATACTTTAAACCAATTTATAAATTCATTCATCATTCCTTCTCTGAATAAAATAATAATATATAACATATCAGGCACACATATTACAAATAAACATAAGGCATTAAAATAAGTACAAAGCATTAAAACATGCACATATATTTTACCATAAGCTATTTGTATGTTTAAGAAAGTTCTATCGATATCTGTTCATTACACTAAATCTGCACATAAATAGTTCATTTTACGCTGGTTATATATAGAGCTCATTTTTAGTTGATTCTGGAGATACTTAAAGATTGAAATGGCTATTTATAGATTAATATAAAAAAACCAGGAATGGGAATAAGAAAATGTTATTACTTATAGGATTTTAAACGTGGCTTCTTGCTCTTTGCTGCTTCACGTGTGGTTTACCAACTGGTTGGATTTTAGGCTTCTGATGTGGTCCTGATGATTGTAGTTCCAGGCTACTTTTATTTCAGGCAGTTAGACATTTTTGGCAGCTTTAAATTATTAGATGGGCATGGCTTCTATTGGACAGACTGCTGATGTTCTTGTGGATGAAGGCTGGAGCGTGGTTACATGCGCCAACTCCTGCTTTAGCACAGCATGGTATTTATTGAAAAATAAAATCTAAATCATTCTTGTGTAATTGATACCACATAAATACACCTAAATTCGAATCTAGATGTGGTCTCACAGTTCCACAGTTCCATTTAGTTTTTTTTAATTTCACCATTTCACCAGACCCCACAATCTCTCTATGTTTTGTGTATGCATGCCAGTAGTTGGATTGACAAAATTATAGTGGTGATTCACTTGGAAATGTTCAAAACCAGCATTTCTTATTTCATCATTTTTATGCCTTCCAACATACATAAGAATAATTGTTGAAGTATCGATTGGTCTTCCAATATAAGTCACTGAATAATCACTGCTGTGAAAGGTTTCTACCCTGTTCATTTTTTCTCCTCATAAAAAGATTTTCATCTACTTCCACTACTTTAGTCAGCCTTCCAATTTTGCATGTTTATCAAGCCAAAAAGCTATACATGCACACTTCTCTGATATAATTGTTCCGATCAATAACTATCTTGTTGAATAAACCAATTGGTCTGTTTACACTCAATCATGTTAAATTTATAGACCAGCTATAAATAAATCTGATTGCAATAAGAAGAGCCTTTGAACTACATTCCTTTCTGCATGGATACTTTGTTGGAACATGAATGCAGGTAAACTCTCATATCATGGCCATTGACACAGATTTTTTGGGAAGACAGGATCCCATATCTTTGGAAATATTCCAAGACATGCTATTCCATTTTCATGAAGATCCCAAATTTTTACTATTTTTTCAAAATGATAGTGATTAAAAGAAAGATGCTGACAAAATAGGAATATGATTTCTGGTGTCAGGTTTATGTGTTAAAATATAAATAAAATAAAAACCTTTAAATAAATATTTTGAATGTAGTTTTTAATATATATTGATAGTTGTATACATACCAGTTTAGGAAAAGTGGAAGTGGTTTTTAAAAATTGTCTTTCTTTAAAATAACAATAATAAAAACAACAACACTGGAAATATTACATATCATTGCTGGTTTTCAGCCATTTTGTTTTAGACATGCACAACTATTCATTAAATTTCTAAAAATTATATCATTACTTAATACTGCTTAACAATATTAATTTTTACATTGTTCTATATTATATCAAATATATTTATATCATGTTTATGATTTTATATTAGTTATTTAGAATTTATTGCACTGTTACTGATATCTAACTTAGCAATAGTAGAAGCTAACGACTTTCTAATATATTTTAAAAACTACATCAAGACTAAAATATGAATAATAGTAATTAAAGCAATTATCAAATATTATTAATTTATTTATTTCACAATTGTTGCCAATAATGTTAATTATTGTTAACTGATTATTAATTAATATTCAATATTAGCATTGATTATACTAATTGTATCCTATAAATAGATAATGTAGTGGTTTGCATGAGGATATAAGCAAAATAATAAAATAACAGATAAATTATAGCTCAAAAAGTTACAACGTGAGACTGCCAAGATAATGTCTATTGTTATTATTAATTCTCCAAATATAATTTACACATATTTTTAATAATATATTTCAACAATTCACATTTGTTATATATACATTAACTAACAAAAGGTGCTAATAAACAGACTTATATACAAATGTAATACAGTATTATTTTTTTAAAAAAAGGTCTCAAATATTCAAAAAATATCACTGGCATTTCTTAAACATCCAAAATATCATATGCAGTTTTTAAGCATCCAAAAAATAACCTATCATGCTTTCAACAATTCCTAAAATGTCGTGCAGAGATCTTGAACAATGAAAAAATATCATCTGTAGTTCTAGTGACCCACTTCTGGTATAGAGAGATAAAAATTTGTAAAGGAAATACTTTTGTTAATTTAAAATAAACAGTAGTTAATCCAGTTGGAAATTAATCGTTATTAATCGTTATTATTATATCCATATCTTATCCACATATTTTTCAACTAGGGCTATTATGATAAATAAATAATTTTCTTTTTCAAAAATTATAAAAAAAAATACCCTTCGGTAATTAAAGTATTATCTTTTCTTCCATCACGATCTAGTCACCTCTCACGCAATGATAATAAACTTTTTTAAAAAATCAATTCTTAGCATTTATTTAAAAAAATAAGATACTTAGGTATTTACTGATAAAATAACTTCATTTAATAGAAAAAAAAATTAACAAATAGTGGAAATATTATAAAACTGTCTTTCTTTAAAATAACAGTAATGAAAAAAAACAACACTGGAAATATTGAATACCATAGCTCGTTTTCAGCCATTTGGTTTTAGATAGTTACTGTAAGCCCCTAACGGTGTATAATTTAACAAAAAAACACTTTCATCTTTCCTAAACTGATGAATTAACAAATACCAAAAAAAGTACAAATTCTGATAAATTTCATTTAGAAGCATTATTTCTATCTTTTCTTTTTTTTTTTTTTAAAAGTATATTAGAACGTGGAAGTGATGAGACATTCTTAACATTGTCATATTTTGTTTCAAATCAGTATGTTTCTTTTTGTCAGCATTTTTTTTTTGGGGGGGGGGGGGGACGGTTATCACTGTGATCAAAATTTGGAACCTTTCTGTCACAGAATTTGATGCAGTGAAGTATTTACAAAAGTACGGTATCCTGCCCTCTCAAAAAATGTGTGTTAATGGTCACAATATGAAACTTTACATTCAAAACTCACAAATATCCACATTTGAACTAAAATTGAAAAAAAAAGTATTACAACACAAATAAATTATGTAGTGAGATAGCAGAAAAATAATTCAAGAAAAGGTTCACAATGACTTAAAATTCTGAATTATACATTCATTTCAGAAATTTTAATTTTTTAAAAATAATGATAACAATTGGAATAAAAAGTATGGATTTGATTCAAAAATTCTATATGATTTTGGAGGCCGTTAGGGATTGCATGCATAAATAAAGTGTAAATATTATATATATTTAATTCATTTTTCTATTAATAAGTTAATACAAACAAGTCTTGCACTAGCAGGCAGTTGCCCGGGTTGCGGGTTCGCGTCCCGGCCGATGCTATGACACTTTAAAAAAAAAGTTAATACAAACAAAAAAAAAATAAAACGGAAATATTGTAATTAATTTTTTCCACAATGATTTCTTTTTTAAAAATAACAGTAATAATAAAAAATAAAATATAAATATTAAATACAATGTTTTCTAGCAGCCACTTTTTTATAAACATTTTTGAGGAGCTTCTGAAACTGTAGATTTATCAAAAATGCAGGCTGCCATCTTGGTTTATTTAAAAACTCACAAGTACCTAGCTTTGTTTTGTATTTATAATGATTGACAGATATTTTTTGATCAAGGCTGTAAAGCATCAAAGAATACAATGTCACTGCTTCATTCATTTAAAACAATATACTTTGAAGATAATAATTTAGTCATATATCATTGTCACTGACAATGGAACAATATTCACTATCAGGAACTGATGAAGGAGACAGTAGTGTGTTTACTGCTATAAAATGCCACAATTCCTATGATCGTGGATGTGTATTGGAGAGTGTTGCCCACAATTAAATAAGTCAAAACCCTATTGCATGCTGGATCAGCAAGAGAATTCTTTCAAATCAATAGAAAATCCCTATAGACTATAATGGTAATGAGGAAAGAAGGATGCTCATTTTATAAGATTCAGCTAGTCCATATGCCTGTTGTAAAAGTTATTTCTGGGTAAAGAAGGCAATGGAAAAACATCTTGTTTTATAATTCCCTTGTTTTATTATAAGTAAATCTATAAGAATCCTTTTGTTTGGTGTTAAGGCATTAGCTAATGATGATTTTGGTGTCATGCTCAGCAGTAGTAGATATGAGACTACCTGCAAAATCCTCAAAATGTTCATGCATTAAGAATTGAAGCATTGAAAAGTGGCCCATGGAATGTTAGATCATTGAGAAGAGCTGGTGATAGAGAATGTTATCAAATTGATTATATATTGATTCAGGATAGTTATAAAAATGATATTAAGGATTTGCATGCTTTTCCTGGTGCTTATATAAACTTAAATCATAATTTGGTTATGGCTAAATCAAAGTTGAGCTTAAAAAAATTAAAAAGGGGAGGGGGCAAATATATGTGAGATGGGGCATAAATAAATTGGAAAAAATGGGAAACGGAAAATTTGATTTAATATGTGAAAACGCAATAAAAAGATTAATAATGATAAGGATTATATTAACAGTTCTGATAAGTGTTGGTGTAGGTTTAAAGAAGGATTATTAAAAACAGCAAAAAATGAAATAGGCACTATTTAGTTAAAGAAAGCTAAATGCCCTTGGATAATGGAAGATATATTGGAAAACATGGAAGAACAGAGAACATGGAAAATTGTAAATACTGAGTAAAGGCAAAGTGCATATAGAAAATTAATAATGAACTAAGAAGAAAAACAGCCTTAACAAAAAGAAAAATGATTGGAACAAGAATGTAGAGAGATAAAAATGCTTCAACAAGTGAAAAGATATGGTTTGGTATTTGATAGAAATATTGATGTAATTTGAGAAAAAAACATAATTAGCAAATGAAATTGCAGATAAGAATGGAAAGAGATTAACTGATAGCAATGATATATTAAAAACATGGAAAGAATATCTTCAGTCTATTTAGAAAAAAAAAATTCAATTAATTATGAACTTGAAAATAAAAAAGGTATTGAAGGAGATGATAAAGGCATGAACATATTACCAGATGGAATAACAAAGTCAATTGCACAAATGAAGAATAGTAATGCTGTTGGATATGATACAATACCTATATAATTTTTTAATGGAATGGAGAATTTACTATGAAGGAAATATTTGGAGTTTGTAATTTGATATATAATAGTCGAATTTGGCCTGAATTTTTTTAAGGGCTATAATGACTCCAATTGTTATTAAGAAGAGAGTTGTTAAATGTGAAGAGTACATGACAATAAGTCTGTTATACCATGCTTCTAATGTTTTATTGAGAATTTAACTCTGGAATTTATAGAAAGGTAGAAAATTATTTTGGAAAAGAACAGATTGGTTTTCAGAGAGGGAACAGTACAAGAAATACTATTAGCATTGTTAGAACAATTTCAGCCAGAGATTATGTACAAAAGAACTAATAAATAAAAAAATGTTGAATTATAATTGCTATAATATCATTAAAGCATTGAAATGTAATTTCATAACATATCATACAATTTCACTGAACAGTTAGTGCAGGAAGATGACTGTAATCTGAAAGGGGAAAAGACTTATATTGACAAAATCCTACATTAATTTGTAAACATTAAGAGAAAAATACAGAAAATGTCAATTTTATTAAACACATTCATCATAAACTGAGAAAAGTAATGAATAAATTAAAGTGCAACTTTTAGATGTAGATCTGGCATAATAATTATCAGAGAAGATGAAGATACATTAAAATCCACATTAAAGTTGCTAAATAAGAAATTCACATTAATGTTACTAAATAAGAAGCAAAGAGATATGTATACTGTAACAGTACAGAAGAAGTAACATGGGGTGTTTGCAAAATATAATTATGACTAAATAATCACAAACAAATATATAAAAAGCACAAGTATTAGAGAATCAGTATAGAATAAAATATAAGTAGTTATAACAATTATATGTTAAATCACCAGCATTCCTTATGACTGAATCTAAATGAAATTCTATATCAAAAGGATAAGCTACATATCTAGAAAATACCAACCTTAGGGCATGATATACACACAATTATCTGCAGGCACATACTTAAGTGCTAATCTATTAATCATAATTAAAAATGTGATTCTGATATATGCCGATGGTCATCAATACTCTGGCCATATATTACAAAGAGGAATGATAAAATAATTTGTACTCTCTATGAAAATTAAATTACAGTGAATAGACTTTAACAATGATCTTGACTTTTGTGTCATCCAGAGAATTATCTGGATGTCCAACTATAAACTTAAATCCTCACATAAATAATTTACCACTATAGTTCTAGAGCTAGCTCAGGATAAAAAAAACCCTAGGAATTGTGACAATGAACAAGAAATATATATATGTATATGCTTAATCTATTATAATTAAAATAGTCTTACTAGGTTAATTTACAAAACCCTTAAAACACTATGTGATAATGAAATTAGTAACATATACTGCCAATTTATAAAGACATTAACACTATTTTTAAACAATTATTTAATGAAATTAACTAATAAATAATTAAGAAAATTGAGAAAAGATATGATATGATAATTCCAAATATAAGAAAGTATTATATTTTATATTTTTAAATATATAACTTTGTTCATTATATATATATATAGATTGACTTAAATAGATTGATAACACTAGGAATAATGTTCAAAATCTACTTGAATTAAAACTGAATTATACTTTGGTATGTTAGTGTGGAGGGGGGTACACTCCATTATAGAAACTAAACAAAAGTATTTAATTTAAATTTTTGTAAATCAAATGAGTCTCTAATTGCACATAAAATCAATTATCAAGTAAATTACTGCTGAAAGAAAAAACAGATAAGAAAATTAGATCCAAAAGAAAAGTGATAAAAGAAAAATATTTTATTGTTTCCTGTCCATTGTTAATAGCACTAAATTTAGAAATAGTGTTAAAGATTAATGAAAAATGAAGGAGGGAGTACAAATTGAACGACATATAAAAGGAGTTTTGTTTTAAGAGTTGACTCTTTGTATTTTTAAAAGAAGCTGTGCCATGATGACATCTGGATAGTACAACTGTAATTTCTCCTGGAAACCCTTTTCTCATAGCCAACTCTGCAACTGAACAAACTGTGAAATCATTTACTCTGCCCAAAGAACCTGTGCAAGACTTTGAGCTAGCTGAGAATAAAACTAAATATATCATGTGGACATTATAATAGTTGTCTTCCATGATTAACAATATATTTGAACTACAATCAGAATCCTTGTTCTACTTATGTCTTCAAACCACCTGTTTATTGCTGTGGATTGTGTCAGGTGAACAGTGCAATCTCTAGAGACTGGATAAATACAAATGATGCAGTATATGTGTAATTAGAGACATTTTGTTATAAATTGCTGAATGATAACTTTGTCTAAATTAATTCAGTGGAAATAGAACTTTATAGCTAAAAAAGAAAAAGAGGTGAACCTCATACAAAATTATTTGAATATGTATTATTCTATTATGTAATTCTTTTGATATCAAGTTAATATTGTTTTTTTATATTTTATTGATTTTGCATAAAAATGAAGAGTGATTAGATCTACTCCCCAGACTGTCTAAGCAATTAGTTAATTTGATCATAATAAGTTTGTTTTAAGGTTTTTTTACAGTAATGCATATTCTAAATAAAGTTAGTTGGATGGAGATTTGATATTATTTCATAGTATCATCTTGTTATGTGTACCTAGCTACACTTCTTATTATAAGGATTAGTATAACTATTGAATTCAGATAATATTGATTTCAATGTTTACAGTAATAAATTTGCTTGCTTGTTATTCCTGGTGTTGTCATTTCTTGGATCATGTTTACTTTATTAAAATTAATAGTGCTAATCTAAAGTCAATTGTACATTTCACATATAGCTCTCAAGAATGTTATTTTTATATGTAGTTTATTTAGAAGAAAGTTGTTTTTGTTTTTGACAAGAATAATTGGAATTGACATTATTGGGGGAGGGGGTAAATATGCTGGGATTTAAAATAGATCAAATAATTTTGTTTCTCATTATACTACTCTGAATAAATAAAAGTTATTTGAAAATTAATTCATACATTCCATTATCTATGTCATAATATTTCAATTATTATAAATTATTGATTACTCTTTAGCATTATACATCTATTACAATTTAATATTTCTAGAAGAGATAATAAATAATCAATAATTATGGTGGGTCTTTGCATATATAAACTAATTGTTTATTGTGACATGTATGATGGCTAGTTAAAAATAAATTATGACCAGCAACCTAGAAGTAGAAGGGAAGGAAGTTAGTCTAGCATAGTTTGGTTCCAGGCTTTGAGCTGGTAGTGCCCTCTAGTGATCATACATATCCCTTATGCATCAACTTATACCACCACAATGTATTGTTAAATGGGGTTGCCTTGACAACAGTTTGAGATTGTTGATTGTTATTGATATTGGGATTGTCTAAGTGTTGACTGATTTTAATGCTATAGCAAAAGCAGTTGGTTTTTATTACTGCATTAATTAAAATTTATTTTCTGATTTACTCATCTTTTTAATAACTAAATCTGGAAAACAACATATCACAATAAGAGGTAGGATATTTTTTAAGTTAGTTAAAACCCACATTCCCTTTTATTATGAAATTGAAAAGATCCTATATAATTACATTTTGGAGAGAAAATAAGATATAGAAAAAAAATATTTCAATAAAAAAAATTAATCAAAATTATTCATTTGTGTAAATAAAGATATACACATCAACAAGACTTTATTTTACCATGGTTTTATAGTTTTAGTCCATTTTTGTAGTTGTTAAGTTTAAACAATCTTTTTTAGAAATTATCCTATTAACTTTTCCTTTTGTAAATTTAAATTTCCATTATGGGATAACTTTTCCATTATCACTTATTTCCATGGTAGATAATACAGTTACATTTATCCATTTTACCATATAATTTGCAATCAGCATAACACAGACTGAGACAGTCATGCTTGTGGGTGGAATACAAAGCTTGTTGCAGACTTTTTCTAAAGATATATTTCTTCTGTTTTTTATTTTCTTCTAGTAAAAATGTTACTCAGTGAAGTTTGGTGACTCTCAGCTTTTATCTAAATCTTAGCACATGTTTTTTTTCTATTTTAAGAAACATTTTTTTAAAAAACTAGTGATATTAGTCTTACATCAAACTAACATTTAACTACTCAACTATGTTTTTCACAGTTGGGCTATTATTGCTTTTTTACTCTCCAAATCTGGAACAATAATGACTGCTGCTCACAAGATACTGAGGTCTATTTTTAATCTGCCCTTCTATTTTAATTTTTTGGAATAGTTTTGTTTTCTATTCAATCACATATTATCTCAGACATGGTAGCATTAAACCCTGACTAAATGAGTCTATTTTTACAAAAATATTATTTTTATCTATTTTCTTCTTTTAATTAAAAAATATAATCATAATTATTAAAATTTCAGTGGAGTTGTTTTTCTTTCCCAAAAAACAATATAATCTTTCAATTACACTTTTATTTCACCAACATTGCATTTTATTTTGGAGAAATAAAGAGAAAAAAGAAACAACTTTAATTAATTAAAAAAGTATTTCTTAACAAAAATCTTAAAACCTTATTTTTTTATGTTTCTTTCTTTTAAAATCCTGATAAAAAGTACATAAAATTTAACCTATTTATCTCTCTTGTCATTATTATTTTTTAAAATGTTAAAACTAATCAGTAAATTACTAAAGAGAGAGAACAAAAAAAATATTTCTGTTATTAATTTTTAAAAAATTAAAACTAATAATTAAATGAAATTACTGAAAAGAAGAGGGGATTATTTGTTTTATTATTTTTTTATCCTTTTTTCTCTCTCTTTTAAAATTAACTTTATATAAAAAAAATATGAAAAGAATAATTCTTCTCATTTTCCAATTTAAATTTGCTGGTTTTATTTTAATATGCTTGTAATATCTGGCATAGTCAGAGTTAGTCTCTGTCTACAATATTGCTATATGTGTGACAAAACAAAGCAATGCTATTCAAATAAAAAATATTAAAATTAATAGAATTAAACTAAGTAATATAAAAAGGTTTATATGTTTTGAAAGTAACATCATTGATGATCTTTATTGTCAAAACTGTATATAAAATTAAGAATATCTCAGGCAAGAACATGCATATTAGTTGTGGTCTATATGTTTGTGAAACTGAGTTATGACAAAACATTTAGTAAGAAAAATTTTGACATTTGACATGACATGCTAAAAAAGTTGATAGTAACAAATGCAAAAAATTTCCAATGAAGAGTTTTTATACTAAAAATTACTAGGAGAGAGGGAATTTTAGTGATAAAAATTATTGAGAAATTACAGCTGTTTTATTATATTATTATATCAGTTGCCCCTGCAGCCATGCCATACTGTCTCAGCCATTAGTTTCATTTTTGCATATGAGCTACACCCAATTTTACTGATCATAACTTTACTGTTCAAAATATTTTGTAAAAAAATCATATCTCAAATTGTTTCCCAAGAATTTTATTTGTCTCAGTATTATTATGTTCAACAATTTCTCTCAATTATCTGATGTTGGGTCATCTTCAAGTTCTAATCAATTTAATTCAAAATCACCTTTCTATATACTTATGTTTTGTTCTTTCTTAATTTCCAAACATCCTAGAATCAAGTCAATATGATAGTATATTATAAACAAAGCTTTTAGTAAATTTTATTATATTTTTCATATCAATATGTTTATATAATAGTAAGATACTTTTATTTTCTTATTCTTCTTTCACTTGCAATTAAACATGTATTATCATACTATTAAACATCTCATACTAGCACATAATTGTTATTAAACAATTCAAAACTAAGCAAAATAAAACTCTCCATATAGTAATTCAAAACAAAGCAAAGCAAAACTCTCCATATAGTAGTGCCATCTTGTGCTAACAAGAGCAATCAATGGATGCCAGAAGGCTTGTGCATAAAATCCCTATCTAGTGCCTACTCATCCAATATCCCCAGACCAGTTTCTGGCTTGTGGCCTTCATCAGTGATGAGTCTTGAATCTGAGAGCACTGCACCTAGATCTTAGGATCTAATGCAACCCTCCAGCACCCACCTTTTAACTCTATTTAACTACAAAACTATGAGAATAAAATTGAAAACACAATTAATATTTTCAATCCAAGTTCAATAGCTTATATAGTCATATGGGTCTGAACTCAATTCAGCACCCATACATTTTGATGTCTTTGGCTCTTCAACACTGATGAAGGCCACAAGCCAGAAACTAGTCTGGGGATATTGGATGAGTAGGCACTAGATAGGGATTTTATGCACAAGCCTTCTGGCATCTCTTGTAAGATGGCACTACTATATAGAGAGTTTTGCTTTGCTTTGAATTGTTTAATAACAATTATGTGCTAGTATGAGATAGTGATCAAGTGATGTTTAGTGGTTTAACACCAATCCTGCCTAATAGGATAGTGGTGGCTATGATTGTTGAAGAGCCAAAGACACCAAAATGTATGGGTGCTGAATTGAATTCAGACCCATATGACTATATAAGCTATTGAGCTTGGATTGAAAATATTAATTGTGTTTTCAATTTCATTCTTATAGTTTTGTAGTTAAATAGAGTTAACAGGTGGGTGCTGGAGAGTTGCATTAGATCCTAAAATCTAGGTGCAGTGCTCTCAGATCCAAGGCTCCTCACTGATGAAGGCCACAAGTCAGAAACTAGTCTGGGGATATTGGATGAGTAGGCACTAGATAGCGATTTTATGCACAAGCCTTCTGGCATCCATTGATTGCTTTTATTAGCACAAGATGGCACTACTATATGGAGAGTTTTGCTTTGCTTTGTTTTGAATTGTTTATTATCATACTACTCACATATTTGTGTCATTGACTAAGAAAAGATAATGAAAAACTAAGAAGCTTAATTTTTGGTATTATATGAGGATCAAATTATGTAGAGATAATATGTTTTCACTCAACCTATTTTCAAGAGATTGTCACTACTAGAGAAAGTTGGTGAAGAAAGTCTTGTTCTTCTATAGAAGCAGATGCCATGTTTTTTGATAAAAAATAGCGACGACTACTGGAAAAAAAAAATTGATCATTATTATATTTAATTGTCTTTTATTACAATCTATTGAAGATATCTATTTGTAAGTATTCGTCTTCTAACAATTTTGTAAATACAGGTAAAAAAGATTTTAGTTGCAATAGTACACCAAAAGGATTTTTTTATTTTTATAGTATTTGTTCTTAATTTATTATTTTATTTAAGATTTGACTGTTTTTCTCCTAACTGTTCAGTATTATATTCTTTATTTTATTTCTATTCGTTTTGCTTATTTCAATTTGTTTCCGGGAAAGTATCAACAAGTTGCTATATTTTTATTGCCATAAATTTTTAAAGAATCTAACGTGAGAAGTAAGCCTTGTAGACATAGTCCCACGCGGATAAGATTACACTTACTTAAGACTATCAACAGACTTTTTTAAAAAAGGTAGAAACATGAGTTTTGTGTAATTTTAATATTTATTAGTACAAATCTGTCTGCATAAATTTGTGTTTAGTTTTTGTTAATTAATTACATACAAATTTGAAGAATATAAAACAAAATAATGAAATTTAAAATCTAATATGTATATGTGTATTAGTAAAAAATCAATATAAAATCAAACTATGTAATAAACAATGAATTTAAATATCCATCACTTTTTTTAATTAAATAATTTGCTTCATTTGTATATGTTCTGTGCGTAATTTAGGTTTAATCAATTCATTCCAAAAATAAAAGTTTTCCAGCAAATCATTCATCTCCCAATAATCTTATCCACGTAGGACTGCATCGCAATTCAGGTTGGAAAAGAATAGTAACATGCATAAAATCGAATTGGATATTTATTCAGATAGAAGAAAATTCCCAAATAAGATTAGAAATCTTTTTAGATAGCTGACTCATATCCAATCTAGAATATTAATCAGAGAGTAAAACATGTAGCTCTATTAATATTCTCACAAACTACAGTTCATTAGTTTGGATAGTCATCTCTTCTTTTTAATTAAAGAATATTTTGGTCTTTACCCTGCAGTGGATTGCAAAACTTGTTTTTTTATTATCTTTGCTAATACAATCATACATAAGTATATTTTTCTCATATGCTTAATACATTCTTTCAAGAGTCATCTATGGTAAATTTGAATAAGAAATAGATACTAGCAGCTTTTATAGCGTTAGAATATCCTTTTCCCAGCCCAGTTTTTACATAAATGATTATTATTTCCAGCTTTAAATCCTAGTTTTCACTGATAAAAACGAATCTAAAAACCAGTCTAGAAATATGAATTTTACAGCACTATATTATCTGGTGTTCACTGATTACTCAATTTAAAACATATTAGTGCTTTTAGAAAACAAATATAAGTTTACTAATGTTATCTAGTCACAAATTATTACAAATAATGACTACTTTCACTCCAATAACAAAAAATATTTTCCCCAAAATTTCCTAATGTATTTTATTTATTGTTCAATACTGCCACGCACCTATATACAATTTTAATATTTTATAGCATGGAATTTGAGACTTGGCTAGTGTGATTTTAAATGTGTTAGTTTATAGGGCAATACTCATTGTTAATTAGAGCACAGGATTACTTTCAAGATTTGATTGGCATTATCGCTTTATGTCTACTAACTACTCATGTTTATAATAGAAGGCTTTGACAGCAATTGATAAAATGGATTGTTTCTTTTATTGCAATTGTTAGAAGTCAGCTGTGAGATTCATATTTTAATATATTTGTCTGCTTATTAAGTAAAGATGTGAGTTTGATTTTTGATGAAACTTGTAGAATTTTTATAAAGTATTGACTTTTTAACTTGACAAAAAGTTGAAATTTTCTATTATTAGTTTAATCTTTTCTGGAATGATTTTTAAGGAAAAAGAAATACTATAATAATTATTAAGCTGGGTTGATATTAAATGACATGTCCTGTAAAAGAAGAAATGCATGCTATATTAATAAAAACTTTAGTACAAACTTAATTGTTATCTATGATGATTATCTTCAAATGTAATCTGTCCATATCATAAACAAAAATTACTTTCTGATAAGAGATTTACCTTCTATATCTGATTTCTTGAATTCTTAATAGATGAATAAGTGCATAAGAAAATAATAATTATTAATTTATTATATTAACATATGTAACTAAATTAATCACTATATCCTGCATTATTTGGTGCAGTAGTAAAATGGCAGTCTGGAGTTCAAGATCCATGGATTATCCTCCCCCCCCCTGTTTGTGGTCATGTGATCATTTTTTCTTTACACACGTATACAGTAATTGAGTCTCTTTTTTTTCTTTTTTGATTTCCAGTTTTTTATTCTTTGTCTTTCTATCATATTTTTTTCTTTCAGACTTAGGATTACTTTATTCATTTATGAATGGCTGCTTATGATGATGATAAAAGAAATTATTTTTGATAAAAATCTATATTCTACACATATAATATATTAAACACATTATAAGATTTGAAATACAGGCATTCTTCATATACCTGGAACTTAATTATAAATATAGGGGATTTGAACACAGACTTTCAAGCATCCTTAAACTATTCACACTATCTCATACTACTGATACACATGACCACACACATGTAGAAAAGATAAATAATCACCAATATACGTGTTGGAAATGATAATATAGACCAACTGATGAGTGCTGGTTTATCAGGAAATACTTATATTAGTGATTATTTATCTTTTCTATATGTGTGTGTTCATGGGTATCAGTAGTATGAGATAGTGTGGATAGTTGAAGGGTGCTAGAAAGTCTGTGTTCAAATCCCTATATATACACATTATAATAAATATAAAAAAATACAACCGTCTGCATAGAAAATTTCTATTAAAATAAGTTAATGAATATTATTTTATAATCTTATCTTTAGAATCGTATTCAAGTTAATCTTAATTTTTTATCTGTTAAGAATATTAAACAGATATTAAATAATACATCGAAGAGCAAACATTTCTCCAGTAGCTCTTCAAAGACAAACAATGAAGCGTAAACGAAAGTTAATCAACTATCAGCTGATGAGATTTTTATACGTTTTTCTTATAAGTTTACTTTTTATCTAAGTATATTTGCATATCTAAATCCTCAGCCTACCTGAAATTTGAAACAATTTTCAAATTTTTCATAGCCTGGATTTGAATTCCGAAATATAAGTATAATAGTAAAAATATCTTAATATTATAAATAGAATCTCAGATATTGCAATATTTTTTTTACATAAACAAAATCAGAATAGGGGATTTGAACTCAGATTTTCAAGCACTTCCATCTATCCACACTATCTCATACAAGTGACACACATGATTTGCATACATGTAGAAAAGATAAATAATCACCAATATACGTATTTCGTGCTAAACCAGCACTCATCATTTGGTCCAGATTATAATCTCCCACACATATATATAATCAGTGCTCAGTTTATTTTAAGATAGAAAATCTTCATACTTTAATGAACAGGCTTCAATCTACTCCAATCTCCAACTTTTCAGCCATTCATATCATTGAAAATCTGATGATGAAAACTCAAATCCCATGCTGATGCCAATATTATTGCCATGCCCATGTTAACCTCAAGTCACTCTGACTCCTCATGTATAGGGCCTTATCCATTTAAATACATAGAAGAGGGATGGCAGGATACAAGCTTAATGTATAAATATTTGAAAACCAGGTATTCTTCACAAACCTGGAGCTTAATTGTAAGTATAGGGGATTTGAACTCAGATTTTCATGCACCCTACATCTATCCACACTATCTCATACAGTTGATACACATGACCACACAAAATCATTAATGTAGTCTTGTGGTCAACTTTAAGTTGTTCGATTCTATTTAGCTATTTCTGATAATGCAATAAAAAAATTGTGTATAAACATAATATCTAATTTAATATTTGACAGATTCTATTAGTATTCAGGATAACGTTATAAAATGTTTCCATGTAGACTTTACCACTCAGTTACATTGGACAGTAGCAGCAGACTACTTATTAGATCTTTCATACCGACATGTAACTGAATGACTTGCTGAATTGATCATGGGTACGCTTTCTGAAGATAATGCTAAATTAGCTTGAAAAGTTTTACCTATTTGCCTGCTTTTATTTTCGAATCGTAGATATGACAAATGAACGCATTAATCATTACATAATAAGCTCTTCTTTATTATTATCATCATGGGAATCCTCTCACAAATGAGTTTGATTATTAAAGATATATAAACTAAAATCAAGAATGAGTTATATCACAAATTGATCTTTAGTTTGTTAATTTGACATCTAATGATTCTTTTTTAAAATATTGTGCAGCAAACATTTTTTTTTTTTTAAGTTATTTTTTGTCTACTTGTATTTTTTTTTAGTGTATTCTTCAGCAATATATTTTCAATGAAAGCAAACAATACTATACATTTTTTGAATGTCTTTTGGGGTAAGTTAAATAACATAAACTTAACATGCCTATTTTTATGAAGATGTGCCTTTGTTATTATGGTAGATACAATTACAGCACATCCAGAAAGATGAAGAACGTAAATGATTGATTATTGGTCATATGATCTTCCATCATCATAAGTTTAGAATTTTAAAAAGCATTCTCGAATAAAAATTTTATTAACTTCATGCTAAGTTCATAAAAAGTCCTTATTTTATTTCTATACATAACAGGCCAAAAACAGTTTATTGAAATCTGCATTGTATCTCAATATCCAAGATTGTCTTTTTATCTAAAAAAAACAAAATAGAAACATTTAAATTAATTTACTTTAAGAACTTGATAAAAGTTGATGGGTGTTTTTTATTTTTCATTAGTGGAAAATAAAACACTTTGAATTTATTACTCACTAATTAATTGCTCAAGTATTTTCAAACTGAATATTTTCACCAGCTTACTGACAATCGAGAAGCCCCCACCCCCAAAAAAAGCATACCATTTTGTGATTGTTGTTTTTAAATTTAAAACACCACCATAAAATCTATATCAAATTTTATTGACTGGTTTATGAAGGCATTTATAAATTGTCCCAAAGACCTCAGAAAAATAGAAAACAAAATTGAATCTCGTACAAATCCTTGTTTATTAGCAATTTTATTTCCAGGATCTCAAATTTTACACCAGCAATATATGCTTTTTCTTATTCCCTTTTGTAGAAGTTGTATAATATAAAAAGGAACTATTTAATTTCAAACATTGACTAAAGTTTTTTTTTTTAATTAATTGAATCAAATGCCTTAACTAATTTAACAAACAGCAGTATATAAAGAATTACTTTACTCGTAGTATTTTCTAGTATTTGCCAATGTTTTTTGATTCTCTGAAACTGCTTTGGGTCCATGATAATTATTCATTTATGCCTTGGCAGCAACATATTCGGCAAGAATCTTGAAAGTACATTTGTGCAATAATAACAATAGTAATTACTGAAATATTTTTTTATCTTTTGAATTTTATATATAGGAACAATAAAAATATCCTTAAGATTAGGAGGCTCATCCTGGTGAATCTTCATATCCCTAAAAAAAATCCCCAAAATTGAAATTAATGTATTATCGTCATATTTTATAACTTCTTGGCTCTTACCTTTAAGCTTATAAAAAATAACTTCATTAAGCTAAATATCTTTGTCCAAACATAAGTGATTAATATAATGGATATACTATTAAAAACTGTTATCTTAATTTGTGTATTATTCACGACGCTCTTCCGATTCAATTATTCAAAATATTATTATAACATAAAAGTCTATAATCCTACATCATTTTCAGATCTATTTTCAATGCATTAAAAAAGACAAAGTGAACATATTGGCAAATGATTGTATGCCATTTACAGTTTTAATGGACCAAACTGTTTTTTAAATTTTCTTATTAGCAGTTAAACTTCAGCAATTTAAATCTTAGAAATACTTATTTCCAAATTATCATAAAATAAAAATAAATATAGTGCATTATGTTATTATTTTTTTTTGTGTGTATAAATAAGTAAATAAAACCAAAAATAGATATACATCAACAAATATTGCATTTTTAATTCATAAAAGCTTCTCTCTGTAATGTTTTATTGCCTTCCTTGTAGCAGACATGATATTGAGACCATTTACTAAGTGTAATGATCAGTCTGTAAATATTCTTAAAAATATATGTGTTATACTGAAATGAGAAAACAAATATTGCTGGAAAAAATCTTCTATATACTAAAAAGCTCAATATTTGTCGTTAAAAACTTTTTTCAGTATTAAAAGAATCAATGTTTGTTTCTTTTATGATAAGCTTGGTTTTACTTATTTATTTACATTTAAATTAATATTCTTCTAAACGGAGCACACTACTTTTTTTGAAATTAAGTCACTAATAATATAAACAAACATTTCCAAAAAAGCAATCAGGATTTTTTTTTTATTAAACCCAAGTACAGACTTATTCAAGTATTCAACACATAACGAGCTTGAAAATCCAAAGTGACAATTTTAGTGTTTATGCTTGCTTCATTAAAAAATGAAGCATCAAAATTTCTAGCAATTTATTTAGAATAGTATTTACTATTCCCATTTTAATTCTGAAGATTTGTCCATAATTAATTTCTTTTTCATTCTGAATCCTAATTATAATGTAATCTATAACATATACTTCATTGAATATGGATGTATCCAAAATTTTTAGTGTCTTTTTTTTAATCAAAACAAAGTATACAGGCTGAAAATCCAATTTATGTCTTGAACAAAAATGTATTAATAGCAGAACATTTGAATTCACAGTACCAACATTATTATTTCAAAGAATGTTAGTCCAAAATTATTGGAAAGCAGTCGTAAATAGAGAGAAAAAGAACAAAAGGTTAAATATGAATTTTGTCTGACTACAAATCATCTGGGAAATCACTAAATACAGGGCCGGTGCTGGGTACTAGGCGCCCGCATGCAAATTTGATTTTGGCGCCCCTGTCAATATGTATGTTTACTAAGGTGACCCGACCGTGTCCCGTGGCGTTTTAAAAAAGTCATGATTTTTAGAAAGAATGCACGATGTAATGCTATTTTTGATATCAAAAATAGCATAAAATTGATTGTTAAATTATATATTATTTCATACAAACGGTTTGTATGAAATAATATATAATTTAACACGGCAAATTTAGATGTTAGAAAAATTTGCAGAAATTTTAAAAATAATGTGTTTGTTAAAAATAGACAGAGTGATTCAAATATATATATATAATAAATTAAAAAAAAATAATGTTTGAGATTAAAATATTTAAATGTTTAAAATAATTTTCGAAAAACATTTACATATTTTAATCTCAAATATTTTTTTTTTTTAAAATTTCATATTTATTATTTGCGTCACTGTCTGTTTTTAACAAACCCATTATTTTTAAAATTTTTGCTAATTTTTCTAACCTCTAAATTTATGCAAATATTAGCAAATTTAATAATAAATTTACAATTTATAAATGAAATAATTTTAAAAAAAGATAATATTACAAACATACATATTTAATTTATTATTATTAATGTACGCTATATCTATATAAACGCTCCATATAAACCAAATTTTTAATCAGCCCCCCCCCCCCCGGTCAATGGTGTCCCGTTTTACCAATGTTAAAATCTGGTCACTTTAATGTATACCACCTACATGTTATAAATATTAGTGTACAAAATCTTTCTAAGGGAAACAAACAAGGCAATGTAAATAAATAATTTTTAATATTAAAAAAAAGAAAATACAGTTAAAAAAAGTAAATGCATTACAAAACATGTTATAATTATAATAATTTTATACTCCTTGACTTCATATTAATAAACCTTGATATGATTGTATTTATTTCCAGTTCTGCACAAATATCATTTTCAATAGCAATTAATGCCAAATTAACAAGCCGTTTTTGTGACATAGTTGTTCTCAAGTAAGTTTTAATTAATTTTAACTTAGAAAAAGAGCGTTCACCGCTTGCAACACTAACAGGTAATGTTAATAATATTCTTAAAGCTATTGATAAGTTTGGCATAGATAAATTATTAGAAACTATAAAATTAAGTGTTTCGAAAGGGTTTTGAGAATTTAAAAAATCCTTTTGAAAAATATCTCGAAAAGCACATAATTCGTCGAATAAATCTGTAGCATTAATATCTTTACTGTTATCAAATTTCAAAATATTTTCTAAATCTTTGCATTTTGCTTGTAACTCGCTCTTATTAATTTCTGATATTTTATATAGAAAATTGAAATTATTATAACATGCTTCGAGGAGTTCAAAGCGTTCTGTTAAAGAATTAATCGCTACATCTAAAAGTGTAAAAAACATGTTTATTTTAAATTTTTCTTCAGGTATTTGAGGTGTTTCGTCCTGATGCTCGTAATCAAATTGACGAGTTTTTTTCCGTTGTCGAACTTCTTTGGCAGTTTTAAATTCTTTCTCTCCATCAACCTCTTCGCTAAGTTCATCTGCAATTTTGAGAATGTTTTTGAAATTTGAATCTGATCGATATTCTCGTAAAAATTTATTTAGATTTGCGATCGATTCTAAAGCAAGTGAAGCATTCATATTTACATTTTGGAGCATTTTACTGACAGGATTTATTCTATTTAATATATCATGCCAAATTATTAAAGAACAAATAAATTTGTAATCCTTAAGGTTAGTGCAGAGTGATTGAGCTTCATGTTGAATTTCTCTATTAAAAGATTCGTTGTTCATTATTTCATAGAGTGCATCATAAATTTCACCCAACTGATACCGTAGAGGCCGGATTGCATCAATTCTGCTTTCCCATCGTGTTTCTGATGGTTGTTTTAGAGTTAAAGTTTTAATAAATTTTAAAAGGATTGACCACCGTTTATAAGATGATGAAAAAAAATTGTATATTTTTTGAACAATTGCAAAAAAACCAATTGTATCTACATTGACTTTGGCGGCATCGTTTATGATTAAGTTTAAAGAATGAGCAGCACATGGTACGTAAAATGCACGAGGGTTTTTGGTTAAAATCAAATTTTGAAGTCCAGCCTTTTTGCCTTTCATGTTGGCCCCATTATCATACCCTTGACCACGCATGTCTTCAATGGGAATCTTCCATTTTTCCAGTTGTTCAATTATTGTTGTACATAAACCTCGTCCAGTGGAATCTGTTATATCTATGAAACCTAAAAAGTTTTCTCTAATTTTAACCGTTCCATTATTACAAAAAACGAAGCGAATAATTATGGTCATTTGTTCAGTTTTACTTGCATCTGGTGTACAATCTAAAATAATAGAATAATATTTGGATTTCTTTATCGATAATAAAATTGTTTCCCTAATTGCTGTACTTAAAATTTCCAATAATTCATTTTGGCTATCTTTGCTCAAATAATGTACTCTATTGTTTTGATCTAGGGCCCTCTCAACATGATTTTCCATAACGGGATCAAACTTCGCAAATAATTCAATTAATTTTAAAAATTTCCGTTATTTTTTTCGTATAATTTATCAGATGATCCGCGAAATGCTAAATTTTGACTACCAAGGAATTTGATAATTTCAATCAGCCGTTCCAAAACACTCCTCCAATGTTTCTTTTCCATTTCATATAAATTTTGAGATTGACAATCAATAGTAATTTTGTTTTTTAATCTTTTCTCAAGTTCATTCCAATTCAATAAACTTTTCATGTGAGCCATACTAGTTTCATGTCTGTGTAAAGTTGTACTTAAATTTCTCCAATTATTGTATCCTTCTATGAGGCTAGATTCAGTAGATCCAAAAACTTTGCAACAAAAGCAAAACACAGAGTTCAAAATTTCGGAATAAATAAGCCATTTTCGAAAAACTACTTCTCCGTTTTCCATTTTTCTATTATAATATACATCAGAAAATTTACGGCCATGTACATCGTTCGGATATATAATATCTTTCTTTTGAACAGGCCCCATTTCTACTAAAATAACACGTAGTTTGTCATCGATTTTATTCCATTCAGCTGGATCTTCTAAATTTGTACACATTTGATATGATATTGGCACAATGACTTTGTTGTCACTTAACTGTTTCTTACTAAAATCTTGTTCAATATTTTCAACAGTTCCCTGTGATCTAGATGATGTGCACGGTTCTGGTTCTTGTTGAGTATAAGCTATTTCAGAAGCAGTTGATATTTTAAGATATTTATTAAGTGATCCACTTTGTTTTTTAATGTTTGCTATTTTTTCAGCTTGGCGTTTACGATTTTGTGCACCGGATAGTTTTTTCTTAGTTTTTGATTCCATATTACTTTTACTCATGAACGCCACTTTAAAATAATTTTCAAATGTAATAAATAAATAAATACGGACTCTAATTTATATATTTACATCATGTATCTTAATACTTAAGATTATATATCGCTAATTTAGATGTCCAACACAAATTACTTCTTGCGCCAAAATACAAAACTCTATACGCGGAGGGGAAGAAGTTGTTTAACTTGTTTACCTAAAAAAGGCAGCTAATAAATTGGAAATATTCAGCCATTGACATTAAAAATGGTCAGGTTTTAAAATAACTCAAGTGTCCAGTTTTTTACGCTTGATTGAACATTTTAGTTTTACCATTGGCAAGATTTTCTTTTGTTATCATATATTTTTCTAATTAACACAGGTGGCCTGCCAGGCCTGATTTGCGATTTCAATAGAAAATTTCCTGGGATTATAATTATTGTTTACAAGTTCTTACTAAGATTTTAAAATTTGCGATAAACATCATAAGCAAACGTATGTAATTAATTTGCAAACCTAATTAGTATGCAGAAAAAATAGACTTTTGACAACGATTAAAATATATAAAATAAAAAGTAAACTGAAAATTATATTAAGTTTACTGGAATTATACCTATAATATATATTACATACACGTTCGAATATTTATATCAAATTATTATTTAAATAAAAAATTAGAAAATGTTTTATTTTGCAATATTATAATCGTTTCTTACGATTTCAAAATTATGTACATGATCTAATATATATATACGCATATACATACATAAGTTCTAATTTATAATACTTTTAGTGTGTGTTTATTTATATATTTGCTAGCAGAAAGTTACTTATAGTTTACTATAAGCAGTACTATATATATATAAACATTACAATATGAAATTTGTAATATAATAAACTTTATGTTTAGTTTATTGTTCATGATAAATAATAGATTTGATTGTTTTATATTTTTAATATTAAGCAGAGCTTGTGTGCAGGCCTGCTTGTGTGTGTCATTTAATAAGATATAATATGACTTCATATGATTTTCAATAATCTACTCTCAATAATTTTTGTAAATAAACATTTGAGAATAATATTCTTCAAATGTGAGTATTTTTGTTAGTAGAGTTTTAATTTCTCAGGGATGGCGCCTTCTTTTTCAGATGCTAATCTCTCAGTGATGGCGCCTCCTTCTGCCAGCGCCCGCATGCCTAGCATGCGTTGCATGCCCGCTTCCGCCGGCCCTG
>JAQFVV010008277.1:0-35626 GCA_028023455.1 Epiperipatus broadwayi
GACATAAATTATACTATAATGCAAGATTTAAATAAAATTGTCTTAGATTATTTTTTAATCTTTTATTTCAAAGAAATATATCAATTTTCCAAGATTTTTCTCTTTTGTTGAGATAAAAGGTGAAGCATATTGTTTTTAAGAAATAAAAATAACAAATATTCCTTGAACTTTTTTTAAAATATTTCCGTTGTATTAAGCCTCTTTTCTAATAAGCTATCATTTTAAAAATAAAATCATTATAATTTGCATATATTAATTTTTTGTATTTTATTTGCATAAGAACATTGATAAACATATTATATAAAGTAAGATACAAAACTGAATCATCAAAAACTATTATATATAATTTAGAGCTATGAAATTGATGTTTCACATTGAAAGCCTGCTCAGCATCACCTAATAATAATAAAAATAAATATAAAAAATTTTCTTTCACTAATGTTAGAAATGTTTCAGCCAATAGCTGACAAGTTCGAGAGCTATGAATGTAATTTCTAGGTTGAAAGCATTACACAGGAAGTTATTGTTTATCTGAAATAAATCTAATCTTTTCTTTAGAAATGAATGCACGCTTATTATTAGAAATACAAACAACAATAAAAAAGATAACAATGAATGTTTTCCATTTAAATATTTTTATTGAAAAAAATTTTCTTAAGTAAAATTAATGTTTTATTACATTTATGATTTTTAGTGATTTTTGAAAAAAAAACAACCGAATTTTTATTCTGAATCATAATATAAGGTTAATTGTCTATAAAGCGAGTCATATATAACATGGCATTGTTTTTTTTTTTTCATTGCACTCTCAAACAGTTCCAATAGGAATTTAAAAGAAGCTGTTTCTCAAAATAATTTTAAATCTAATCATTAATCTATGAAAAATATAAATTATGTTATAGTGCAAGATTTAAACAAAATTGTCCTAAATTATTTTTTATTGCTTTATGACATTGGCTATGCTGAGGATATTAATATATGGTAGATCTGAATTTGGTTCAGTTTTATATAGCTATTTAAGTTAGATAGCTGGAGTAAAAGACATTTTCATGTCTGAAAACTTCAGAGTTTCTACTTAAATGGTACATATAAAATAAATGCTGGGATTTGAGTCAATATTTTAGATCTAGTGTCTGAATATTCTAGCTCCTCACTGAAGTGAGCCATAAGCTTGAAACTAATTGGTCTGACGATAAGAAAATTACAGACAGATATTTTAAATATTTTTTCTTACCACACATATCAAGTAAGAGCTTGTACGAGCTATTGGAGTATACTATGAAAGCCTTCTTAAATTAAAAGTTTTAATTATAAAATGTTTTCAAAACTTCATTCTCATTTTAATATATCCTGTTTCAAAAATAATGAGTCTCAATTAATGTCATAATTCTTGAATATAATTTTTTAAAGTTTGAAGAGAATATGTAATAACTATAAATATTATGAGTGTAAGAGTTTATTTGCCATCTATTACCTTATTATTTAAGATATAAATTATTTAATGTAATATCTAAATTATGAATCATAAACTGTTCAACATGAAGTTTAGAAAATCAGTTTTATGAAAATTTTCATAAATGATATCACTAACTGTAAATTAGGGTAGGCTTGAATGATTTTATTTGTATTAAATAGATTACTTGCTTTATTTTAAAATGTGAAAATGAAACACACCTAATTAATACTTTTAATGAACTTTATAATCGATTTTATCTTTTGTTGAACTTTGCACACACGCAGACACACACACACACACATATATATATATATATATTGATATTTCAAATCGATGTCTGTATTTCTTTAAAATAATATACTAAACTTTATAAATAAATATTTGAAAATACAGTAATTAAAAGTCTATAAAAATTATATGTATAACTATAACTTAGAAGTGCTTTCACTACCTTGTAGCTTTGCCAACTATCACATTTAAAATGTCAACTTTCCCATAATTCAATGTCAACATTCCCATAATTCTGTGATCTTAACATTTGCTGCTTGCAATTAATTAAATTTTGCTTGTATTTATATATTAACATCGCCTCTTTATTTTTTCTTTTATTATTATTTCTTTCAGTTTCCAATATTTTTACGTTGTTATAATCAAAACAAAAACATATATACATGATTTATTATGGTCATAAAAACAGAAGCTGATAAATTATCACTATTTTAAATATTTTGTTTCGTATTTTGAACCCTTTTAAATAATAATATGTGCTCTTTTGTCTTTTTTCCAATGTGCACCTCAATTCACCTATATATCCACTACCACACCAACATGTCCATTTGTAAATGATACAATTTTTATTTGTCAATAAAGTTTTATCTTTTGAATTGTTTATTAATTTATTTAATGTAGGTGTACATAAAATGCAATATTGCATATTCCTTTATAAATTTTCTTAATGAAACTTGCCTGTTGATTAGATATATATGGTATTGATATCCACAACTTTTTATCAGAAAAATTAACATTATTATTAATATTTTTATATTTAGAAGTTCAATTTTTGACAGTATAATATACACAATCATAATTGTATCTAACATTTAACAACTCATTACAATAAATTTCAATATTTTTAGTTTTATCTGATGCATATTTACAAAGGTTAGCATTTCTAAATAAAAAGGATTTCAAACCTGCCATTTTATGTGACATTGGTACTTTTGATTCATGTGGAATATATCCTTTTTTGCTATTGGTTTAAGAGTCATATAGTAATCCAGTTTTTTCCTTATTTCTAGTAATTTTGAGATCCAAAAATTGAACACTCATTGAATTTTCATCTGTTTTAATCCACTTTAAACCATTTATATTATTTAATTCATTAAACAAATCATTAATAGCATTTGGCTTTCCACAAAGAAAAACATCATCAACATATCGACTGTATAAAATAATATCTTTCTGATAATGATTCTTTTTTAAAATATTTTCTTCATACTTTGATATAACAAAATTACATATTTGGGCAACTTCAGGAAGACCCATTGGTCATCCTTTATTCATTTTATAAATTAAATGCTTAAAAATTGCATAAATGTTTTCATCAATAAAGCTTAATGTTTTAAAAATAAATTTTATTATTTTAACGTTAACATTTTTTAATGTTAATGCATTATTAATTAATTCAATAAAGCCATTCTGTCAATTGATCTGTACATTTCACTGACATACAAGGTACAAATTATATCATGATTATCAATAACAACATTATTAATTTTACCAACAAAATCAAATAATGAATGTATTGTAAACAAACCAAAACTAAGAATTTCCTGTAACATTTTCTCAATTAATTTACATGTTTCATAAAAAAATGCACCCCCAAAATCAATCATTAATCATAATAGTTCTTTTTTTTTATTCAACTTTATATTTGAAAATACCCTAGGACATACTGCAGCCGAAGGATAAATCGTATAATAAGTAGAATTATCAATTACATTATTTTTGGCTTTTTTTATTTTTTTAATGTTTTTTTAAACACACCTAATTAATACTTTTAATGAACTTTATAATCTATTAATAACATTTTTAAAAAAGCCAAAAATAATGTAATTGATAATTCTACTTATTATACAATTTATCCCTCAGCTGCAGTATGTCCTAGGGTATTTTCAAATATAAAGTTGCATAAAGAAAATGAACCATTACGATTAATGATTGATTTTGGGGGTGCATTTTATTATGAAACATGTAAATTAATTGAGAAAACGTTACAGAAAATCCTTGGTTTTGGTTTGTTTACAATACGTTCATCATTTGATTTCGTTGGTAAAATTAATAATGTTGTTATTGATAATTATGATGTAATTTGTACCTTGGATGTTAGTGAAATGTACGGATCAATTGACAGATGACTTCATTGAATTAATTAATAATGCATTAACGTTAAAAAATGTTAAGTTTAAAATAATAAAATTTATTGTTAAAACATTAAGCTTTATTGATGAAAACATTTATGCAATTTTTAAGCATGAAATTTATAAAATGAATAAAGGGTGGCCAATGGGTCTTCCTGCAGTTGCCCAAATATGTAATTTTGTTATATCAACATATGAAGAAAATATTTTAAAAAAGGATCATTATCAGAAATATATTATTTTATACAGTAAATATGTTGTTGATGTTTTTGTTTGTGGAAAGCCAAGTGCTATTAATGATTTGTTTAATGAATTAAATAATATAAATTGTTTAAAGTGGATTAAAACTGATGAAAATTCAATTAGTGTTCAATTTTTGGATCTCAAGATTACTAGAAATAAGGATAAACTGGATTACTATATGACTCTTAAACCAATAGCAAAAAGAGGATATATTCCATATGAATCAAAAGTACCAATGTCACATAAAATGGCAGGTTTGAAATCCTTTTTATTTAGAAATGATAATCTTTGTAAATATGCATCAGATAAAACTAAAAATATTGAAATTTATTGTAATGAGTTGTTAAACATTGGATACAATTATGATTGTGTATATTATACTGTTAAAAAATTTACTTCTAAATATAAAAATATTAATAATAATGCTAATTTTTCTGATAAAAAGTTGTGGATATCAATACCTATATATATATATATATATATATATATATATATATATATATATATATATATATATATATATATATATATATATATATATATATATATACATAATCAGCAGGCAAGTTTCATTAAGAAAATTTATAAAGGATTATGTGATATTGCATTTTATGCACCACCTACATTAAATAAATTAATAAACAATTCAAAAGATAAAACTTTATTGACAAATAAAAAATTGTATCATTTACAAATGGACATGTAGGTGTGGTAGTGGATATATAGGTGAATCGAGGTGCACATTGGAAAAAAGAACAAAAGAGCACATATTATTATTTAAAAGGGTTCAAAATACGAAACAGAATATTAAAAATAGTGATAATTTATCAGCTTCTGTTTTTTATGACTATAATAAATCATGTATATATGGTTTTGATTTTGATTATAACAACGTAAAAATATTGGAAACTGTCAGAAATAATAATAAAAGAAAAATTAAAGAGGCGATGTTAATATATAAATACAAGCAAAATTTAATTAATCGGCAAGCAGCAAACATTAAGATCACAGAATTATGGGAAAGTTAACATTTTAAATGTGATAGTTGACAAAGCTACAAGGTAGTGAAAGCACTTCTAAGTTATAGTTATACATATAATTTTATAGACTTTTAATTACTGTATTTTCAAATATTTATTTATAAAGTTATATATATATATAATGTAGTTGTTATATTTTACATTGTTTAGAGAAAATATCTCATACATTTTTGAAAATAGATTTATTAATTATTTCAAGTTCTTTGATTGAAATATTGAAGTAATTTTATGCAAAAATATTTTTTGTATTAATTTTTTGTATATATTTCATTTAGTTTTTTAATATACATATACAGTAATGGTATTGATGGGGAATGAATATAAAGTTAACAACATGATAGAAACTATCATCATCATATAAAGGATTAGACTTTTTATTAAACAGAAAATAAATAAAGAATCAACATTAGCAGTAAATATTAAAAGCAATAGAGCAATAAACCCAACATCTCCAGTATTCAATACATGATTTTAAATTCGTCAACTTCTATAGTTTTTTTTTTTTCCCAGCTACATTGTATAACTTTATTGTTATAAGTTTTCACTAATTACTAGCTCATATAATGATACAATATATATATATATATATATATATATATATATATATATATATCTGAACTGGTAATATATATATATATATATATATATATATATATTACCAGTTCAGATAACGTTTTCCAATAAAACTGATCTCAATTTACAAGGTTTTTTTAACTCCAGACTAAATGTATTTTCTTAATTCAAAAAAAGAATGAAAAGAAATGTAATTGTTTTTTTTTTGTTTGTTTATTTACATTAATAAGATCATAAATAATAGTTCCTAGATTAATTATGTATACTCTTAATGTTCATAGGTATAAAAATTGGAGTAAGATACTGGGTATTTTTTTTTGGGAGGGGGGAGGTTTTACTAAGAAAGTTTTATTGTTTAACATAACTTTAATATACCCATTGAGAAGAACTGCTGTATTATTTTCAAATGCAAGTAATTCTATTTAATAGCTTTGTAAAATTAAGAGATTTGGAGCATAGAGATAATTTGTCATGTTTAAAAACAGCTAACATAGTAAACTCCACAGTAGTTTAAAATTTCATTATCATGGTATAAAACTTTTAATTAGTGCACTGGTCAAAGCTGAAATTGTTTAGTCTTTTTTAAATTCCAATTTTTAGAATTATCTTATATTACCTGCTTGTTAATAATGAAATATGACTTGATTTATTTGTAATTTTATTTTTTTGTTATTAAGGCTTTGGTGATTTAATATTGCTAAAGTTAGTAATATATGGTATATCTGAATTTGGTTCAGTCTTATATGGATATTTAAGTTAGATAGCTGGATTAGAAGACATATGAATCTCTGAAAATATCAGATTTTCTACTTAATAATTATCCATTAGATATAGTGCTGTGTTTGTTGAATGAACTTACTTATGGGTCAGCCTTGATGTGGAATGTCTACATACAAATGTATAAAAGAAGTTCAGTCTATTGTAAAGAAAATATTAAATGGTGATAATACCATATAAATCAAAACAAATTTTCCTATTGATAATATAATGGAACTATTAACATTCTGCATTAAATCAATCTACTTTCAATATAACACAGAATTCTTTCAACAAAATTAAGGAATAGCTACGGGCTCACCATTGTCACCTATGAATAGCAATATTTACATGGAAGAACTTGAAACACAACCATAAAAGTACTCCATATTCACTAAATTTTGGATTCATTATGTAGATGATGCATTTGTTATATGACCACATTGTGAAGCACTACTACAAATCTTCTAAAATCACATCAACAACATATCCCCTTCAATTACTTTCATAATAGAATCATAAGAAGAGCAACAATTGGCATTCTTAGATGTTCTTGTGAAAAGACTCCCTCATCACAAAATCAAACCTCCAGTTTACAAAAAGTCTACACATCCATGAAAATACCTAATCTATATATTCAATCACACCAAAAACATGCATCATGGAGTTATACTATCACTATAGAGCAGATCAAAAGAAGTTTGTTCAAAAATAAATAATTTGAAAAAAAAGACATTTATAGAACAAAATCTTATGATACATGTTTATCAGTCATATGCTATTAAGAAAACCTTATGTAGACAACAAAACCATCAGAAGAAAAAAAACAATTTTTGATACTATAGTATAATCATTCATACCAAAAATAGTGGATAAATGAAGGAAAATATGCAGTCAATAGTATAATAACAGAATATCCTTCCAGAAAGCATGCCATAGTATAAAGAATTCTAAGGTCTACAAAGCCTAAACATGAAATGCTGAAAAGAAAAAAAACTGTATCTATAAAAAATCATGAGAATGTAGAAAAAAATATATTAGTGAGACCAGTCATCCCATTAAAAAGTGCTTGCTGGAACACAAATTGATGATTAGAAGAGAGAAAAGAAGTGTGTCTAAGATAGTACACTATGTATGTACCAATGAACATATATTCAATTAGGTAAATACAAAAATATTGAATAGAGAAGAAAAGTTACAAGGAAAAAAATAATAAAGTTTCTCACATGACAATGGCAAACAATCCAATAAGTCAACTAGTGTGAATATACATAATGTATAAAAATCACTAATCAACTTTGTTCTTAGAAAAAAAAAAGAAATCAGGTAGAACTTCATAGATAAGTATATAAAAATTTTAATGGATGATGCCTTTTTCCAAGATGGTTTGGTTAAGACCATTATCTTAAAATTCAATATACTCAAGAATCTAAGGGTCTAGATCCAATGTCCATGCTAGTATTGCCTCTGGTGAGGCCAGTAACATCGGAAGAAATGGGGAAAATAATACTTCTTGACATTTTATGCATGTACTAACTTGTGTTCTATTACTAATCATTTAATTTATTTTAATATTTTAATAAAGTTAAACTTTTCTAAAGACGCAAATGCTCATAGTAGCTGATACAAATAGTCCAATATATAAAAATATTTAAAATACAATTATTTTAAACCTTTAGGTAAAACACAAATCATGTCAATCTTTATTTTTTATAATAAGGGATTGACTTAATTAATTTCTGTACCTCCCACCCTCCATCCTTTTATTTGATGTTAAATCTAAAAATGCGAATTGTGGTTAAAAAAACAATCTTTTTTTTACTTTTTTATGCAAGGACAATTAGAGCATTTAATAATTTAAAAAAATGTTATCTATATTATTTTTATAATAAATTTCACAATAAATGTTCTGGTAATATGAAACAATTATTATGGTTGTTATAAAAGAAAAAATCCATCAGTTTAAGATAGATTATATATTTATTGTGAAAACATCTCACATAAGTAACCCTGATAATTTTATTTAAAAAAAATCTAGATATATGAAAGCATTTTTATAATTATGAGAAAATAGAGAGAAAATGTGTTCTGGGTAGATAATGGACTGGGAATATAAGGAACTTACTATGAAAAATTACAAAAACCATTTCATAAAAAATGTAAATTACCTGATCAAGTATAGATCAATGAATGAGAAAATTATTTGTTAGAATTGTGTATATTTTGGAATAAAAATATTATTTTATTGTTGTTATTAATATAATATTATTATAAAATATTATTTTATTATTTCTCAAAGAAGATAGTTTTGTAATTTGAGATTTGTGCCTTCATAATTGGTGATGGGACAAGTATTTTAGCATTAGCTTGAACAATTCTTATTATTATAGAACTTCATGTTGAGTTTTATATCAAACACTGTATTAAAATGACACAGGAAGAATTAATAATGTTAAAAAAGAAGGTATTAAGGGGAAAGTAAAATGAAGAAATGTTGAATCAGTGGAAAAATTAGAAAGGGCATCTTTCGACATAGCAGAAAACAGTGACAGTTTAAAGTTGGAAATGCAAAAGATATGTATAGGTATAACTAAAGATCTAGAATATAAGATAGCCCAAGTGGAATGTAAATATAAGAGTTATGATAGTGAGAATAAGCCAGGGGGACTGACTAGGAAATTCCTGGAGGAAATGTTTACTATTGTGACATTCAAAGCCGAAGCAGGATAGAGTCTGTTAAAACACATGGAGAGTCTAACTGGTTTGTTTCAAAATGCAGGAGTGGCTAGAAAGGGATAAAATTATAGTTGCAAGTAGTCAACTTCACGGAACAGCCTTAGATTGGTGGCACACCCAGTATGCTAAACCACAGAAATTTGAGGAATATAGGAATGCCATCTTAAGAACATTTTGGAGCGAAGCCAGGCAGCTTGGTATTCTCTGCAAAATATCTCAAGAAAGATATTCCACAATCCATGGAAAAACTATCATGCATTTTTTAAACAGGTGGTGAAACTCAAGGCATTAATGTCATTTCTGTTATCTGATGATGAAATCATAAGAACAATCTGGAATAACATGCCACTGCATGTGCATCAAATGATACTAAGTAGTAATGATCAGATAAACAGAGCAAAACTCTCCATACAGTATTGCCACCTGTGCTAAACAGAGTAATCAATGGATGCCAGAAGGCTTGTGCATAAAATCCCCATCTAATGCCTACTCATCCAATATCCCCAGACTAGTTTCTGGCTGCCTTTGTCAGTGAGGAGCTTTGGATCTGAGAGCACTGCATCTAGATATTAGGATCTAATGCAACCCTCTAGCAAACACCTTTTATCTCTACTTAACTACAAAACTATGAGAATGAAATTGAAAACACAAAAAAATATTTTCAATCTAAGCTCAATAGCTTATATAGTCATATGGGTCTGAACTCAGTTCAGCACCCATACATTTTGGTGCCTTTGGCTCTTTTACAACCATAGCCACCACTATCCTATTAGGCCACAAGCCAGAAACTAGTCTGGGGATATTGGATGAGTAGGCATTAGATGGGGATTTTATGCACAAGCCTTCTGGCATCCATTGATTACTCTGTTTAGCACAGGTGGCAATACTGTATGGAGAGTTTTGCTCTGTTTATCAACAATTAATGTGCTAGTATAGGAAATGTGATCATGTGATAGTAATGGTCAGATGGAGAAAGAAATGGTAGAATTTCTGAAACAGATAGACTACAAAAATTTGACTAGGGAGCCTATAGATACATATAGGAAAATAGATCATTATAATGATTAAAGGGTCTGTAAAAGAGAGCTGCCTGACTGAACGTAATTGACATTAATGGACAGAAAGTTGATGTAATGGAAAGAAACAAAGGACTGGAAGTGGCTAATGAGTTGAATATAATTATTTTGATGTAGGTGATAAACCTGAATAGAATTTCACTATTTAAAACTAAAATAATAAATTTAAAACAGAATAAAAGATTTTTTTTTGTATGCGCATATTAAGAAGAAAAAAATGGTTGTAAATAAATAGGTCAAATTAATAGTTTAAAGTAATGTCTGTAGGACTAAATAAATGAATAAAATAAATATCATATGTATAATAAAATAAAGTTAAATAAACAAATAAAAAAATAAAATATCTATAGAAAAATAATAAAGGAAGTGGCAAAAAATTAGTTTTTTTGAATACATGTAAGTTAATAAAAGAAAGTTAAATAAATGACATAAAATAAAATTCATAAGGGTTAATATAAATAAATAATATAAATGAAATAGAAATCTAAGTTACATTAGGTGTGTATAAGGAATTGTAATTAAAAAAAGGTAGAAGAAGAGAAATAAGGTTTAGAAAGTGTAAATCTGTAGACTGGATGAAAATAATACTCATAACAAACTAGCAGGGGAGTATTGTCAGGGGAGAGTCCCCATTCTCTTTAAATATGCATATTGGGTACAAACAGAGTAAGCTGAAAATCACTTCTTTTGGGGAGAGTCCCCATATCTTATGTGTTGTTTCCAAAGCAAAAGTCAAAATGGACAGTAGATGAATCCTGCCATTCACAGTCAGCCTTTTCTTTTCCCACAATCTGGTAAAAAAAAGGCATATGAAGCTTCATTTTATATACATGTAAGCTGGTATAGGCCAAAAACTCTGCATCCATCTTGTCTTAAAATCCCTGTCTGTCAAAAATAGTGTTGTTTTGGGGGTCATCATTCAGTACAAGATCATTGTAAGCAATGCCATCAGCTGAGAAGGAAGAAAAACACAGTCAAAGAAAATTGCTGTGAGTATATACAGTTCCAGATATAAAGAAAACAAACTTAATAAACAATAATTAATATAAATAGTTCAGATTTAATAAATAAGTTATCAGAGATAAAATGGTCAAACTGACACATTTTACTCTCATTGGGGGAGCAGTGTAATGTACTGCTAATGGATAGCAGTCCAAATAAAATTGTGTTTACAATTATTAAAAAATAAAAATTTTCATAAACAATGTAAAGATTTTAAAATTTAAATTCTAATAAATAAATTCACTGCAAAATAAGTTTTGTAAGATAAAATGAAGGTTTTAATAAATAAATAATGTGTAAGCCAGAATAAATTGACAGTGTTGTTGTCTATAAAAGTTTAAAGAGTTTCTTTGTATAAGAACAGATCACCAAAAGGCAAACATCATTCATTCATATAAGTTTTAATAGTTTGAAAAGTAATGGTAAAAAAAAAATCTATAGCAGTTAAAAGAGTTATTTTATTATTAGTTTAAAACAGTTGCTAAAAGTCTAAAAATAAATCTTTTACATGAAATTAAAAATACTCTCTTTTCATTACTTTAAAGGAATATATATATATATTGTAACGAGCACAGACGTTCGTTACATTGTTGTTGTTTTTTTATTTATTAAACATGAAAGAAAATTAAAAAGTTCACATTTAAAAATTTTCTTTTAGAATTAAAACTTTAAATTAAATATCATCTTAAACTCGTATATATTAAATCGCACAGATAAAAAAAAATTATTAAAATAAAACTGTATTAAAAATAGAAAAGGTATTTTAAAAACAAAAACTTAAAAAGATTTAGAGATAAAAATATATCTTTGATTTGGAAAACAGGTTAATTAATCAGAAATGGAAATGATTGTTAATTAGTTAAATGTAAACCAGCCTTGGGCATTTAAATGTAAAAACATCGGTCAGAGAGGAAAACAATAGAAACTTTTAGCAAATGAAATAAATCCATTGGGAAATTGGACCTCAACGAAAAGGATCATCGCATCGATGACATAATGCTAAGTCAATCCTTCGAATACGTATAAAAGAAAAATTTGGAAATTATTAATTAGTGATTATTGATTATGATTATTACGATGTGACTATAGGTATTAGTACGGAGTTGGAAGTGAAGGAATTGACAGACGCACGGTCAATTCTTTCAGCTGTTAAAGAAAAGAGAAATGAACTATCGTTTCCTACATTGAGGACCAATTGAACTAAAAAACCTTCGAATGAATAAATAAAACAATGGCTAAATGGATACCCATCTTAGGACGGCGTGGGAATTCACGTTCATGTTAAGCAACGGATAAAGATGAACTGTTTTAAACCGTAAGAACTTTATAAATAATGAACATTAAATTAAAATTTTCTATATTTAAATGATTGCAATATGATCCTATCTGACCAAACTAAATTCTTCATTAATAATGTTATTTGATGTATTTGTTATTTATTTATTTAAAATCATTTCCATTTATTTAACTTTGTTCTTTAAGTTTATTTATGATTTCTGTTTTCCGATGAATTAAAATATATCAATGTTAAACTTAAGTCGGGCGTGAATGGCTGTATAGATTTGTAAAGTTATATTAGGGGAGGGTAATCTTAGGTTATTTGTTTCATGGTTAAATTGGGTCAATGGATTGGATATATTGGTGTGATTAGTAGATGTAATATTGATTCACTATGGGCAGAATCGCTTCATACGCCGCACACTTCCGTTTGCCTATGGAAGGAATTATAAGTCGGATACCGCAGTTCCTTTCTATGGAGTTTTTTGTTTTATTGCTCTTCTTTGCAGATAGATGTAATATTCCTATCTCATAAGAGGCAATTTCTTCTCTTAACCTTTTGTGCTGCCGTATTTTATTACATTGAATACATCGATATATCAGATGAATTGATGCCAGTTTGACTACGAATTTTAACCTAAGGTTAAATAGGGATAGAATGTTTATTTTCAAAAGCAAATTTATGTGGTCTATTCATACTCGACCCTAAATAAAAATGCATTAAATTTAAGTTGTTTATAGATGCTTGCATGGATTGTTTATTGGTTAACTATGTTTTGCGTTTCCATATTTGATCAAAATATATAGACATTCGATAAATAATGATACCTTACGGTGAGTATGTAAAATGTATTTATTGGGATGTCTTTTAAGTTATTGGTGACAATGCAAGTATCTTATGGTGAATACTATTGGGTTACGTATAAATTTCCCTCCGCAATTGTCAGTAATCAATAATTTTGTATTTTGATCGTTTATGTTTACTTTGAAATGTTTTTGACCGTGAAATCTATGTAACCGATCTATATTCAACATTATAAACAAGCTTTCATAAATTTATCTGTGCGAACTTAATTAAAATGTAAAATTAGAATATAATAGTAATTAAATGTAAATTAAAGTCAAAAATCAAAGTTAAAATAATGTTAAATGTTAAAATGTAAAACTAATACTAAAATAATTTTAAATCTTATATATATGTGCATAAATAAATGTTTGTATGCTAATTACTGGCAGTGGCTTATTTTATTTATTTTTTAATGTTGAAATCTAATTAGATAAGATATGATATTATTAAATCTCTGCTACTCCCTGAGCTAGTGACATGGGCTAACGACCGGAACCAAAATATGTAAAAAAAATTTTTTTTTTTTTTGACTTACGTATCTGCTTACTTTATAATTTTTTCTAGGTTCAAATGCCTAGATGGCGCCCTGTAGTGCAGATTATGTTAAGTCATTTGCCGGATCATTACAATATATATATATATGCATGAATAAAGATTGTATTTAAATGTAAAGAAATAGTAAAATGTGTGCATGTTGAAAAAAATAAATAATAAAAATCAAAGTTAAACATGAAAAATAAATGAAAGTGTATAAGTTAAAAAATTCCCTCAAAGATGCATATACTAATAAACTACAAAATAATGAATTAGCAATGGCTAATAATTAAAATCCCTAAACAACATGGATTAGCAATGGTTATTAATTAAAATCCATAAACAGGATTAATTAAAAGGCATCTTAAGAATGTAATCAAAACAATGGACACATTTCAAAACTAATTAAAGAAATGACAACAAGATCAACATATAAATAAGGCCAAAAATTTCATCAGTCTGTCTTTCATGTATGGAAAAGTTACATCTGTTATACATATTTGTTAATAAATATAATGCAGTGTTGAGCAATTTTTGGAACATGCAATGAACTCCAACCTCATTCCGATAAAACATCAGCAGACTGCCTGATAGAAGCAATGCCCATTTAATAATTGGAAGCTGACAGGAAGGTCTAACTGCCTGAAATAGAAGTAGCATGGAATAGAAATCATTCGAATCTCACCAGAAGCCTAAAATCCATCCAGTTGGTAAAACACACATCAAACAGCAAACATCACGAAACCACAATGTCCAAAATCGATAGGTAATAAATATCATTTTCTTATTCCAATACTGATATTAATTTAAGTAGCCATTGCAATCTTTGAAGCCTCCCAGAGTCAGTTTAATAAATGAACTCTATAGCCCCATGAAATGAACTATTTATATGCATATTTGAATGTTTGTAATTATTTTAATGCTTTATGTTAAATTATATTGCTATTGTATATTATATTATAATATGTGTATGCATAAGATAATTATAAATCATAGTTTAGATTAATTAAGAAATTTTATGATTAGTTTATAAATTTTAGTAAGTATTTTAATTAAAATAATTTATCTTTAAAAATTAATATTTTGTTGGTCAATTCTTTACTCATACCACAGATTAAAGAAGCAATTTGTTATATTATTCTTTTGATTGAGAGAGATGGGATTTCTTGGGTGCTGAATTAATTTACTATTATTCCGAGCATGTTAACTACTGTAATTAACTGGTGCCTGATATTTCTCCAAAACAAAATGTGCTTTGATGATAGGTGTCTTATTTTGAAGCCAAGAAGATCTGGGGCCTTGAAACATAGTTGTAGTTATAGATAGATAGATAGATAGATAGATAGATAGATAGATAGATAGATAGATAGATAGATAGATAGATAGATAGATAGATAGATAGATAGATAGATAGATAGATAGATAGATAGATAGATAGATAGATAGATAGATAGATAGATAGATAGATAGATAGATAGATAGATAGATAGATAGATAGATAGATAGATAGATAGATAGATAGATAGATAGATAGATAGATAGATAGATAGATAGATAGATAGATAGATAGATAGATAGATAGATAGATAGATAGATAGATAGATAGATAGATAGATAGATAGATAGATAGATAGATAGATAGATAGATAGATAGATAGATAGATAGATAGATAGATAGATAGATAGATAGATAGATAGATAGATAGATAGATAGATAGATAGATAGATAGATAGATAGATAGATAGATAGATAGATAGATAGATAGATAGATAGATAGATAGATAGATAGATAGATAGATAGATAGATAGATAGATAGATAGATAGATAGATAGATAGATAGATAGATAGATAGATAGATAGATAGATAGATAGATAGATAGATAGATAGATAGATAGATAGATAGATAGATAGATAGATAGATAGATATGGCTTGGTCACAGATACCCTCTGGGTATTATGCTTCTCTGTCTAAGGGGACTGGTGTGAAACAATACTTAAATTGCAGTGGAGTAGATCGAATTTATAATAATAATTGTGTCATATTTTATGTATAAAATTAAGTCTTACAATTTTGCATTCACAATTTTCTATTTTCATTAAAGAGTAAAAAATTTCATATTAGATGTCGCTTCCCAATTGATCTACTACCCTACCCAGTTCAATGTATATATCTTAATTAAGAATTGCTTTTCCAACTAAAGTTATTCATTGACAATCTTCTTTATAATCAAAAAAAAAATTAACAAGGGACTATCTTCATTCATTATAAATATGTTGAAACTATGAGTCGTATCAATTACTATAACAACAGTTATTATAAAATGATAAGATTCTGCACATACATAACAATCAAAACAGTAAACGTCAAACACTAATAATATAAACAAGTGTTCTTTCTAGCTATCATTGTTTAATCAATAATTAATTGTTAAAAATTGGCAACCTCTTGCTAGATATAAATGTTGATTGTAAGACAGTAGTTAGAATGTAGATAATCTGATTATATTAACATTGTGGGAAGTTTGCCATTTCTTCTGATATATGTATTTGACATTGTAATTATTTATCATTATATATATGTAAAAAAAACTCTAGACTGATTCTACAGTGTTCAAAGTATTAATATATAAACATAAATAATGGCTATAGCTATTTATAAAATTTATGACAACTGGAATATTTATTACATAGTTAAAATTTAATAAGATTATTTTTTTTAATTTTAACTCTATAAGATTATATAGGATGAAGGACATGCCATAAGCTACATATTAGTATTTTGACTATTGTAAAAATCTTCCGGACATCTTGTTTGTATAATTTATTTTATCTTTAAATATTGAAATACAAGTATAATATATATACTTAAGCCAGATGTAATTAAAGGAGATTTGAACCCAAACTTTCAAGCTTCCTTCAGCCATCCACTCTAATATAAGCAACACACATGACCACTTACATGTGAAAATATTTATGATATTTATGTATTTCATGCTGAACCAGCACTCATCAGTTGGTCCAGATCATCATCTCTCACACATGTACATAATCCTGTCCATTAAAGTGTGTAGATTTGCATACAAAATATAAACCAAGCACTAATTATATATAAATTATTTTTGTTTCTAATTAAAAATAATGAAAATTTAATTTGTTTGTGTGATTGTAAAATATTGACAACTATTGTAACCAGGGCTGCTAAGAGGATTATTAACTGCTGAAACAAGACTAATGTTGTCCCCTCATTTACACAAGGACACCTATATCTGTAATGTTATAATTGTACATTTATTGATTCCATTCAAGCATACTTGCAAATATACTAAAAAGAGAACAGGTACTTCTGTAAAAGATAATAAAAACAATAATACACATTAATATATAAGCAATAATGAAATAATATAGATAAGTTATAAATTTAATACTAGATTGATTACAAGGTCATAACAATTATAATAATTGAGATCCAATAACATTTATATTCTGCTAAACAAATATGTTTTCCTGGCTTCTTTGTCAGACAAAATTTGTAAATATCATTATTAAAAACAACTGTTTTTGCAAAATCATACTTATTATTGAATCTTGTCAAATCTATCAGTTGCCCCTGTGACATAGTCAACATTAAATAATTTTTATCAGCATTATTTTACTGAATGAGCACTCTGCATAGGTGACAGTGGCATGAATTGTTAACAGAATATGAAGATAGACACAAATGTTTGGAAAAACTTTTTCCAGTTTGTATCTCTTCAAGGAATTCAATAGCTCACATGAATCCATTTGGCCCTCTCCAAAATTTGCATGATGAACAGGTGGAATATGAACTATCTTCATTCCAAGATCTTCAGTGATGTCAGAAAAATATTGATCTGCCAGGAATTTTGATTTTTGTTCAGTTTATCTTGAGGAATTGGTATGTACTCCCAGAAGAAACTGAACTTCTCAGAAATGTTTATTGCAGTATTCAAATGAACAATCAATCTACCAATAACATTAACCAATATTACATAAAAGACAGACTTTCTGAACTATGTTCCCTTATGAAAGTCATCTATTTCATCTTATTTTGACAAATGAGCATCTTCATAATGGAACTTTCTTCTTTGGCATTTTGTTTCATGTTGAGTTCCAAAATTTTTTCAGTTCTGAAATCAAGCTTTATAAGTCAAGTACTTCAGCATCCGGCATTACATTTTTGGATTGAAAAACCCTTGTTATAAATATCAACTGGAATTAATACTCTGTCCGATACAACAAAAATTATTACACAAATGAAGGATGTGATTTAACACAATGCTCCACTAATCTCCATTATTGTTTTTGCAGTTAGGTTTAACTCTAAGAGATTTTCTAATGCTAATTTGATACCTGAGAGGTGGGCTACAATAGTCTTTATACTTTTAACAAGATCTCATTATCATGTGTTAGACATGCTATGAAGACGAACAGCCAATACACTTCTGAAGATTTATTATCACTGTGGACTAGAGTTAAACATATTGTAAACAGTTTGTACAGTTTCAAAGTATGTTGTTGCTTAAAGAATGCATTATGTCACATCATTTCTATACAAATTAAGTAAGTGGTATCCACATCGTGAAAGTAAAGCTGTTTCACATTGCTAAGTTTTGTTGCTTGTGGACCTTCAAATTTTTTTATCATATTGGCTGCTTTGTCATAATCCTGTTCATGACAATCTGACAGTGCTATATTGTGTTTTTCAATGTTTCTACTATCATCTCAGCTATGTTATAGCCTGTTTATAGCTTGTGTCAACAAACTATAAAAACCTTCCAACAATTGAATATTGGTTTTTATATTGTATTACATAACACAAAATAAAAGTTATTTGTTCAACATGGAATGAATCTGGCATGGAATCAACAATAACATGAAAGTATTTTGCAGTTTTTCTCTGTGTTGTTTTACAAGTGAGCAACAATGAGCAATTAACTCCTTTTGGGAATTGGCACTTAGATAATGTACTTGAAATCATTATTTTTTTATGATTCATTAAGTTGCAACACCTGTTCTTTTAAAATTGGATCTCTATAAGACAACAACTCTATGATTCCCTTAAAAATTCCATTGTCTATTTTACCAATGCATTGGGAACTGAGACACAAAGTTAGCACTATTCACTAAGGAATCAATGATTTGTCTCATAATGTTGTACCACTTGACAGATTCTGTTTCAATTAATGCCTCCAGTAGATTTTTGATGAGTTTTCCAGATGACAGGCATCTTTCTAGTTTTCACCAAATGGGATAGAATTGTCTAAGACTATTGCTTTTCTTAAGTTCAGTAATGCAAATACAATAATTTTCACCACATTTTAGCTGCTGACCATCCTTTTGTTGATGCAAGCATAGACTTAGATGCTGAGATAATTATATAATGAATCTTGCTCCAAAAATAGTCTTGCATTCGTGGTCAAGAGGTCAGCGCAACTGCCTTGCACTTGCAGGCAGTTGCCCGGGTTGTGGGTTCCCATCCCGGCTGATGCTATGACACTTAAAAAAATCAACAATAGTGGTATTTTTAATATTTAAGCCATTCTCATACTACAATTTGGTATTATTCATTTAACAATTATTTTCAGGAAATATAATAACACACACACACACACACACACATATATATATATATATATATATATATATATATATATATATATATATACCTATATATAGGCCACTAGAATGATATTAAATACATGACATCACCAACAACGCCTAAACATCAATGTGAAAACATACCTCTCAAGGACATGTAAAAATAGTAAAATATTATGCAAAAATAATTAAATCAGTACAATTCTATTAATATCATAAGCTCAATATTAATAATTAAACCAACATTCTTAAAATTGAAATACAGTAGAGCTAATAAAATAATTTCAGTGGTGGACATGCCTTATAATGTTCTCACATATTAAAATGGTACACACTAATACTATATTATAGGCAAAATGGATGATGGAAAATATATGAATGGGCACCTGAAAACTCAAACAGGCAGTGATGGAACAAATAAGTCATGCTCTCTTTCATGAAGAGGATTAATACATGCAATAGCAAAGGAAAACATCTTTATAAAATTGCCAAAATTGACACCTGTCTCTAAGCAGTATACTGACTAATAATGAAGAAGGCATAAAATTGATAATAATAAATAAATAGCAACTCACACACATATTCATAAGCACAATAACATATTTATTTGGTCTATCAATATATGCAAACTGCCACACCATGATTGCATAATAATTTCAAATATTAAAATTTTATAAGATATCTAAAATACTGACTTACAAATCTTTCATTCACCCATAAGCCCAGAATAAAAAAAATTTCCCCTGGGTATGGTAAGATATTCTATTATACTGGGATAATAATTTACAGAACTCTTAATAATTTATGCAATTAAAATAACAGCCTTTACCTAGATATTTTCTTACCAAATCTGTTTAAATTACATATCTGATTATAAATATACTTTATAATATCAGAAATAAAATAATAATAAAATATGCATTAGTCATACAATTATAATTACATGATAATAATAATCATATATCAAATTTGTAAAACAAATAATTATATACTACTCTTGTTTATTTATTTCTAAGCTGAGAATTAAAAGTTCTTTCATTTTAAAATAAAATTAGCCCTTGTAATTGAGGAGTCGTTTTATTGTTCCACTTCAATTGTTCTTTAATTCAAAATCGAGAAGTCAATAAATTATGAATATTTTTATAGCAGAAATATCTTGACAAATTATAAACATTGTCTGAATTTGAAATAAAAATTTAAAGGAGTCAAGATCAGTTGTATCAATGTTAGCAAGAAACAATAGTGCCTGTTCCATTATTAATTTGAAACATTATTTCATTAATGTTAAATTATTAAGCAAATTTGAATTATTTCTTTTTTCTGCAAAGTAATGAAAATATATCTTTAATAAGTAAGTAGATAAATGATGGATGAATAGATGATACTAATGCTAAAATATTATTATTAGCAGAAAGGCAAATAAACAATGTATTTTTGTAAAATATTAGTACAATTAATTCATATGACATCTTCCTTTATCAGAATTATATAAAACAATTTAAAATGAGCACATTCATTTTATTTTTAAGACCAGAAACAATTTTAAAATATCTCATTATTGTCTTGCTTTGATTTAATGAAGATATAATAATGTTCAAAATTGCTTGTGAAAAGCTAAGAGTAGCCATCTCTCATTCATTAAGTAGTGTGCATGATTTTTTATTCCAAGAATTTTATCAAAATATAACAGGTGATACTTTTAATAATTATTGTTAATATAATTAATTAATTTAGAATTTATATAATGAAGTGTTAATTAAATGGTTTAATAACCAAAAATTTGAATTAACTGAAAGTCTAATAAATAGGGTAAAATAAACATAAGCATATCTTTATATCTTATTAGTTTTTAATAATTTTTATATTCAAGCTGCTCTGTAATTTCCTCAGAAATAATATAGACTTTGCATTTTCCAGTGACCTATTATTCTATGGGCAGATGAACATGTATGGTACATTATATTTACCTAGGGGACTTTAGTTTATACCCTGACATTTAAACTGATTAAAAAAATAATAGCAATTAAAAATGAGATGAACAGAAAACTTTTTAAATATGATTAAGTAAAAAGTAATAAAGATAGTGTTAATGTGTATTTTATTTTCCAGTTTTCACTCTTTTAAACCCATGTATGGATGTTCATTTATTTTGCTGCAAAGTTTACCACATAGTATGATTCAAAAAATCAAGCTTGATACTTGGAGTGGGATTTTTAATACCAGCACAATTTTAAAATCTTGATTTATAAGATAACATTTATAGACTTGACCTTGAACTAACTATTTATGACATCTAAACTTGTGATTTCTAGAGAGTAAAATAATTAATTTTGTTAACTCTATTTTGATTATTTAATAAAAATCATTTATTTAATTTTATTAAAATATCTTTTTTTTTTTACGATAAACAATTTTCACTGATTTAAAAGTTATTTAAGATTGCCATTACTTAAAATATCTTTTTGTAAAAAATATTTTACTCTAAAAACCAATTAATACTTTTAATAACCCACTTTTAAACTTTTTTTATCTTTCCACACACATGCATAAACATTTGCACATACATATATGATAGAAAATAATATTTTAAACACACTGAAACTAAACGTTATCAATTAAAACTCATTTAAATTAAAACTTCATTCAAATTAGCTTTACGCAGTGATGATATCCAACCAGTTCGCTCCGGTTCGCGCGAACCAGTTCTTAAAATTAAAAAAAAATTAGCGAACCGGTAGTTAAACTATCTGAAAATAAATTTTATTATTATTATCCTAAAAAAGAGTTGAATTAACAAATTACTTAATTGTTTCCATCAATAATCTAGAACATTATTTGTATTTTTTTTATTTTTATATCGAACGTAACAATGATTCTTTTTGAACAGATTGAGTTCAAAATGATTTCCCCAGAATAATTCGACTATACGATATTGCACTTGGAACGTGTGATATGCGCGATGAAATCTGAGTGATTAAGAATTATTCTGCAAGAAATAATTCACAACAATTTTGTTTTAAGTAATTAAATCCATTATTTATCACATTCAAATTATTTTCTTTAAATGTATACAAATAAAAAGTGTTATTTTATTAGTGATAAATGAATCCTTATTTAATTTTTACACAAGGTAAGAAGAAATTAATTAACTATTAGTTTACTTACATTTAACAGAGATGTTGATTAAAAATAAATTCGGCACAAATGTATTTATGTATTTAATGAAATTTACTCTTGCTGAAATTATTTTACTTTAAAGATAAAATAACTTCATTCAAAAGGACATATCATTGCGAAAATAAACAGTAACATAAAACCATTTTTTCAATGATTTGTTATGCCGACGTTGTTTTAAATATTTATTTAACTTTTATTTTTTATTTAAATATTTTATTTCTTCACTTACATATTTATAATGCAGGATTTGTTTTTATTTGATTAGCAAATTTAATGGATGACCAGCTGTAGTAAGCTTATAGTACATTATTTTCATTTAGTTTGCTATACCTGGTATAACAGTATGTCTTTTATTAGCAATGATTTCAACATATTTTTTCTAGAATAACTTGGCAAGAAGATGGCTCATCAAATGGCATGACTCGTTTGCAAATATTTTTTTTTCTTTTTCTTTTTTTAATTTTACTATTTTATTTCAGTTTTATGATTTGTTACCACTCATTTGTATTAAAAGTGAATTGATTAGATGTTTTTTAGAATGAATTTAACACGAGAATATAATAAAAATAAACTCTTCACAAGAAATGAAACAAAAGTACTAAACAATATCGGATTTTTTCATAAAAGATCCAAAAACTGATACAGAATCGAAAACGATAATAAAGGATGATATTTTGAATCAAGTTGTTTTCTGTTTCTTCTGATACAACAGAAAATAATGTTGACAACACAAATAAGTTGTCCAGTTCCAAAAGTACAAAAAATGCATATAAAATAAATATAGATAGTGACCTTCCTGACTGCTGGAATATAAAATAAGCCAATGAATTCAAAGAAAATATTGTGTTTTACTTATTATTGGAAAAGAGCTTGGGTGTCATATCTATACTAAAATCGAGTCAATAAAAGTGAAGGCAGCTCATGTGTCAAAAGAATGGAGAAGATGTAATATTGTTCCAAGTGGAAAAAATAAAATGGTTCAATAAGCCTCTCTTCAAAAAAAAATAAAGGAACACTTTTCATCAAAAGCACAACAGATATGTGTGATGCAAATGAAAGAAAGTGCAAAAAATGCCATTTCCAAATCCATAGACAAAGCTCATGAAAAGTTTATGAGCTCCACTTGAAATTTTTTGAATATGATTTGCACTTTAGCAAAACTAAACTGATCGTTTTCTGATATTGAACATTTGATAGAATAACAAAAGAAAGAATGGGTTAGATAATGGGAGTGGGAATCCATTCTCGATTTGTGGCTGTTAAAATTGTTGAGCACATTGCAAAATACATTAAAAAGGAAGTGTTTAGAAAAATAATAGATCAGAATTTAAAGATATGTGTTATAATTAATGAGGCATCAACAATATCATGTAAAACAGTCCTTATCATTTTTATTATGGTTGAAGATACAGATTTTTCACCAACATTTTTTGTAGATTTAGTGGAATTACAAAACAAAGATGCTGAAACTATTTACATTGCTCTACTACAAAGTCTGCATTCAGTAAGATTTGATAATCCATATTTGAAAAATAATTTTATTGGATTTTGTTCAGATGGAGCAAGTATGATCATGGGAAGGTGGTCAGAAGTGAATGTTAAAATAAATCACTATCCCAAGTTTATTATTTGGCATTGTTTGAGTCATCACCTTCAGCTTGTTCTGGAGGATTCTATCAAGGACATAAAGCAAATGAATCAATTTAAAGCATTTATTGATGAAATATACAAAATATTCCATCAGTATAATAAAAACCAAATGGCACTGAATAAAAATTTCAACTAACTTGAGAATTGAAATTCTAAAAATTGGTAGAGTTTTTGACCCAATATGGGCAGCATGCAGTCATAGATCAGCAGTTGCAACATGGTGAGACTATCCAGCACTGTATGATTTTTTTCTACTAATAAAATTTTTTTTTAGAATGGCTAAACATCTTGCCAACAAATATTTTATGAGAGACCTGGCTTTAATAATCGATATATTAGAAGAAATTTCTTTGTTGGCAGATGCTCTTCAAGGAAGAAGTGTAAATATATTGCATACTAAACAATTGATTAAGAGAACAATTAAAGCATTGGAATATCAGAGAAAAGAATGGTACTTACAAAAGAATAATAAATGAAGCTATCTCTTCTAAGGTATTCCTGAATATTAATTTTGTTGAAGACAACAAATGTGTGAGTCTTCCCCATCAAAAGTACTGAGTGTAGTGACAACAAATATGACATTAAGATTAATGGAAATTATGAACCCAGATGCTTTGAACCTGGAAGAAGCTGTAGTTTCCTGTAAAGAATTTGAAGTGAAATTATTTCATCATGAGATTTCAGTTAATGATATCTATGATTATGTTGAAAATGTTATGAGAAATCACCAGAAACATGTTGTATCTGAAACTATCCAAAGAGCTAAAATATAATTAAAACCATTATTGTGAGTTTTGCAGAGACTGAATGAAGGTTTTCTGTGATGAATGCAATTTATTCAGATAAAAGAAATTACATTAAAGTGAAAAATGTGGCAAAGCTTCTAATAATAAATTGAATAGGTCTTCCATTAGATCATTGGGATTGCAGTGATTAAGTTCCAGTTTGGCTAAGAAATCACAATACAGCTGATGATGCTATAGTCAAAAAGCATCCTCAACCTGAAGAGACATGTGATGCAAGTAGAATGTCAATATGGAATAATCTTTCCAAATAAATAAGTTTTGTTTCCAACTATAAAAATGGTTTATTTTTTTGATCCCATGAGTGAGATTGCAAAGTACATCTTAGTGTGCATGTGCACTGCTGCACTGTTTTGTGTATGGGGGAAGGAGGATCATGCAAAATTTCTGAGAAGTCGCCAAAAAATGTTTAGGTATGAAACCAAGAAGTGATTTGCTTCCATGCTTAGAAAGAAGAAAAATAAACAGAATAGGTTCTTAAATACAACCTATCTTTAGAGAACCTGTTCTTGGAAATTTGGGATATCATCACTGGCTTTACGTAACTGCTTTGGCTCTTCAGGTGGGTGTCCCACACATCATTATTTGATCGGTCAAAATGCTGTTTTCTTTTTTAATGTAAAAACTATAAGCATGTCATCAACAGAAATATGGGCATTTATATGTCCTTTATGTAGCTTTCTAAGGCTGTATTTTAAAAAAAAAATCTGATGAAAATTACATTTTTTATTAATTTTTTTTGTAACTTGCGCATTTAATTAATTTATTTTTGATCAATTTTGTACTTTCCATGAAGCGATAAAGGCAGAAAACTTTTATCAGCCTAAAAATATGCTTTTATCAGATTAAAAATATGCTGATTCACAAACAATGACTTTCATAAGCGTTTAAATGTTATTAAAAAATATCGGACTCAGTAAGTATACAATTTTATTTTTTGAATAATATTTTATTTTTTTTTTAATTATTTAAAAAAATGATTTAATTTGCATTTGTAGTGGTGTGTGTCTATATAAATTTATATTTATTTATGCTCATATGAATTCACATGTACAATAATTTTGTGTTCTAATCGACATTTTATAAAAATGTTTTTCAAAAAACTTAGTAATTTATTATTTGAAAAATGATTTATTGGATTTATATTCATGTGTGTGTATATAAATTTTATATTTAATTATGCTCATATGAATTTATATGTACAGTAATTTAATGTGATCTAATCCATTTATTTTACAAAAATAATGATTTTTAAAGTTTTAATAATTTATTATTTATTATTATGTTTGTATAGTGTATTTATGTTTACAAGTAATGATTTACAAAACTAATAATCAAATGCGCAGAAAGATTGCATATGCAGGATAATAATAAAATTCTGATTCTTGCCTATGCCTTGACCTTCAAGCTTGGAGTCACTCTAGTTTTACTATATGTTTCATGACATTATTTTCAAGTCTATAGCTAACAAATGGATTATATACAAATAAATTATATCTATGTGATACAATAAATATAACAAGATAGCATCACTGGTGTGCATAAAGAATATAAACACCACTGATGTACACAAAATATATAAAATGAAGAGATGAAACTCATTTTATCAGTGATACAAAAAGTAGCCTACAATTTCTAGTTTAGAAATACAATAAGCCCATTGCTATGATGACAAATGCATATCTATCTTCTAGAAATGATTTGTTTTGTATCAGTTATTAGTATGAATCTTTTTCTTATAGATGCCTATGACATTTGGTAACTTTTGTGGTACAATATAAAAATGAAGAATTCATATGCAAATACTTTTGGAGGTTCTGAATCTATGGATTATCTCAGGTAAGATATATTATATATGGTTTGCAAAATAATTTTATAAGGAATACAAAGAAACTATGACTGAAGATATAATTTAAACTTAGTTAATAATGAATTAGAAATTATAAACAAACAATAAGTAATAATTATTTCAGATGTTGAAATGACTTTTTCTTCTTATTTTTTAAAAGGTTATCACTATTTGTCTTAGACTTATTGTTTTCTTTACTTTTTCTAGTTTCAATCAATGTAAATGTTTTTGGTCTAACATTATTAAAACTGAAGTTATTGTGAAAATTGTGTCTGAGATCAGTTTGTTAAAAAATCCAATATGGCGCCTTGGAAATAAGCAGTTAAAATTTAACACATTAAACTTTAATTTCAAACAAATATTATATTAACTAACACTGTATTAATTTCTATTTTAAATGCATTTTATGGTGACAAATAAAAAAAATTGTAATGTTAACATAAATTAATATATCATAATTTAGAAATAGCAACAAAACTTTATTTTCTGCAACTAACTTAAAACATACTACACCTTAATGAATATATTTTGAGCAGTTAATATTCAAACATGATTAACAAACTGTTTTATTAATAAATTAAAATACTTAGTTAAGGCTTTGCATAGCTTAACACCAATAAAGAATATTTATTGTAGAGTTACATATATGTAAGTTAATTTTTTTAAAGCATTACAGATTATATGTAGTCAATATGAATTAAATGATGGTTTCAATATATATATATATATATATATATATATATATATATATATATATATATAATATTTAACCCATGCAAATCTTCGTTTTAACATTATATATATATAATTATCAACCATTATCAATCCACTGTAGGATGAAGGTCTCTCCAAGTTTAATCCATCTTCTCCGATCTTTAGCTTCTCTTCTCCACATTACCCCTACACATTTTCTTATTTCATCCATCCATCTTACATGTGGTCTCCTTCTGGGTCTTTTACAATCTCTTGGAATCCAGTTTAAAATTTCAATTGTCCATCTATTATCATCTCTTCTAGCAATATGTCCAGCCCAACTCCACTTCAATCTTTTAATTTTTTCAATGATATCAGTAACACCTGTTGGTTCTCTTACCCATACATTGCATTTTCGATCTCTTCTTGTTACTCCCAACATACATCTCTCCATACTTCTTTGAGTGGTCTGAAGTCTCTGTATTGATCTTCTATTAAGTGTCCAAGTCTCAGATCCATAAGTAAGAACTGGTAAAACACATTTGTTAAAAACCTTTCTTTTCAAACACATAGGCATATTTCCTTTTAATATCAAGTTATTTCTACCAAAAGCACTCCAACCAAGTTTAATTCTATGATTAATTTCCTCTATTATGTTTCCATCTGTATTAATAATCTGACCAAGGTATTTGTAACTCTTAACTTCTTCTAATTCATCATAATCAATCTTTATTTTCATATTTGGAGCAAATCGATTAAACATTACTTTAGTCTTTTTAACATTTATCTTTAGTCCTACTTTCCTACTTTCATCTGATAACTCCTGCAACATTTCCTGCAGCTTGGAAGCATTATTTGCAAAAACAACTACATCATCTGCAAAATCTAAATGACTTAAATAATCTCCATTTACTATCACTCCTTTAGTTTCCCATGTTAATCCACAAAATACTTCTTGCAGCACTGCTGTAAAAAGTTTTGGAGATATGGAGTCACCTTGTCTTACACCTTTCTCAATGTTGACTTTCCCAGTATCATTATGTAATCTAATTGTTGCTGTTGCATTTTTATAAATATTCTTTAAAATATGACAATATCCTGGATCTATACCTTGATGATCCAATGCTTTAATCACTGAAGAAATGTTTATAGAATCAAATGCCTTTTCATAATCTACAAATCCAAAACATAATGACAACTCATATTCATTTGTCCTTTCTATAACTTCTCTCAATACTTGAATATGATCTACTGTACTAAAACCACTTTTAAATCCAGCTTGTTCTCTTGGTTGGTGAAAATCCAAGGTTCTCTGTAGACGAGTTGTAATTATCTTGGTAAAAATTTTATATAAAACTGATAAAAGGCTGATAGATCTGTAATTTCTAATATCTTCTTTATCACCTTTTTTAAATATTAATATTATTACTGCATTCTTCCAATCATCCGGTACATCTTTATCATTTAGACATTTGGTATATAAATTGCTAATATTTTTTCTGTTTCTTCACCTGCTTCTTTTAATATATCAATTATAATTCCATCATTACCTGGAGCCTTTCCTTTTTTCATACATTTAATTGCATTTCTCACTTCTTCATTTAAAATTCTGGGCAATTCGGAAGATGTAATAGATATAGGAGGTACTTGTTCTTTATTACTATATAATTATTGATAAAAATCTTCTACCAATTTCATAATGTCATCTCTCTTTTTAGTAATAATTCCATCTTTTTTCCTTAATGCAGATATAAATTTCCTACCAATACCAAAATGTTGTTTTACATTCTTAAGACTTTTATTTTCTTCTACAGCTTTTCTTGCTAGTTCACAGTTATACTTTCTTATATCATTTTCAACTCTTTTCCGCACCATTTTACAAAATTCGAGATATTCAATTCTTTTTAATGCATCATTCTTGCATATCTTCATATTACTTCTTTTCTTCATAAGTTCTCTAGTCTCAGTAGAAATTTTATTAGTCAATTGCTGCTTTTTTCTACCAGCTATCTTTGTTGCAGTTTTTAAAAGTGTATCAGTTATTTTCATATTAATTTCATTCAAATCTGAATCATGTTCAAAATCTACTAATACTTGAAACCGATTTGTAAGTTCTAATTTAAATTCATTAGAATGTTTCTGAAGATTAGGAATATCAACTGTAAATATAGTTTTTCTTAATAATTTTTGTCTCTCTAGTTTTACATTAACATGTATCTTACCCCTTACTAATCGATGATCACTTCCTGTGTTAAATTTATTAAGAACATTACAATCTTGAAATATGTATTTCCTGTTAGTCAAAATATAATCCAATTCTGCTGTACCTTCATTTGGATGCTTCCATGTCCATTTCCTTCTAACATTTTTCTCAAAAAAAGAATTCATAATATAAAGTTTTTCCTTCTCTGCAAACTCCACAAGTCTATGTCCTCTCTCATTTCTATTACCATAACCAAAATTACCTACAACACTTTCATCTTTCATTTGTTTACCAATTCTAGCATTAAAATCTCCCATAACAATTTTAAAATGTTGTTTATTCTGATCAAAAGCCTTTTGTACATCCATATAAAAATCTTCTACTACTTCATCACTGTGAGAACTTGTTGGGGCATAAACCTGAATTATCTGCATTTGATATCTGCTATTAAGTTGTATAACTAATCTTGCCACTCTGTCTGATACACCATCAATCTCCACAATATTGTTCTTCCACTTTTTATTTATAATGAATCCTACTCCACTTGTATTTCCAATATTTGTGCCTTTATAATAGAGCATATGTCCACTTTTTAAATCAATTGTCTCTTCACCTTTTCTTCTAACTTCACAAAGTCCAATAATATCCCACTTAATATAAGAGTGTTCTTCTTCTAATTCTTGCAATCTTCCTTCACTTGAAAGTGATCTGCAGTTGTAAGTACCTAAATAAAAAGTCGTCATCAAATGGCAGCCTGGGTCCGCCTCCAGGATATTCTTAGCACCCTCCGCCTTCGGCCACCAACCGCTGCCTTGGTTGGTGACTTTACAGCCTCCTGGGATTAAGGGCCATGCTTTATTTTTGTCTGTCATAATTGTATAATTGGGAAAAATCTTTATCATTTACACAAACATTCATTCTGCCTTATCAGGCACTGAGAAGAAAGACCATGGTGTTTCTTGATCTTAAACTCAGAGGTAAAAAGCCAATAAACTCACCACGCTGGCTAATGCGTGTTGGTGAGCAGCCCATCCATGTTCGTATACTATATGAATAAACATATAGTAATAACAGCTGCAACGACAAGAACGTATGGAGTGGACATTAGGAATTTGCCCTGCTCGGTTCCTTTAAGGCCTCCAAGAGGAATCAAAGGGTCTCCTTTCAGTTGATAGCAAACTCCTTTCTGCTGCCATATTTGTAATTGCATAATGGTTTATATATATATATATATATATATATATATATATGTATATATATATATATATATATATACATATACATATATATATATATATATATATAAACCATTATGCAATTACAAATATTCAGCAATGCCCTCTGTTTAAAAAACTATATTTCAATAATAGCGAACTTCAAAATGATACCAATTTGAAGTTGTATGCTAAACGATGTTAAATATTGAAATACAAACTAACTCAAACACATAGCATAAAATTTTAAATAAGCAAACGATCTTAAATTCTGCTAATAAACTAACAAGTTCAGCAAAATTTAAGATCGTTTGCTTATTTAAAATGTCATACTCTGTTTGAGTTAGTTTGTATTTCAATATTTAACATCGTTTAGTATACAACTTCAAATTGGTATCATTTTGAAGTTCGCTATTATTGAGATATAGTCTATTAAACAGAGGGTGTTACTGAATATTTGTAATTGTATAATGGTTTAGATATTTGTATAATTATTTCAGTTAGTATTAACAGTAACTTTCTTTTCAGATACGGACAGACATATATATATATATATATATTTATTTTATCCATATATTTATATATATATATATATATATATATATATATGGTAAAACAAGATAAAATTTTATTTAGATACCCTTCTATAGAGTAAAAGAATGTGTAATAACTCCTCTTAGAAAAACAGAAAATAATAAATTAATGCATACTTGGGTTGATAATTACATGAAAAGAGGTTTGCTGACATAATTTCACTTTTAATTCGTCCTTCTAAATGAGTAGAACTTGACATTAATTCACAATTCAATATCATATTATCATCATCAAGAAATCTGCAGAAAATTCCCAAATTTTTTGAAAAAAAATTCAAGCTTATTCAGATAGAATATGAATCCAGATTGTGTGCATATATACAAATATATACAATTTAATTAAAGCTATCTCATTTAACATAAAATAATGTAAGTCTATAATTGAAATATAACAATAGCTTATGTGTTTCCCTATAAAAATACATTACTATCCCACTAATGTAAAGATCATTATTGTTATTACAAGTATTTTTTATTTGATTTAAATGTCAACATATATAAAGACATTCATCTCTACAAACCAAATTAGTTTGAGACCAAAGTTCTTTCAATAAGTGTCTAGATATTCTTTAGCTGATTGAAATTCAGACTTTATATTTATTCATAGAGGGTGTTGCTGAAATACCATAACATTGTGAAGAGCGATTTGAATGTTTTAAATTGTTAAACAGAATTAGACTGCCTGAAAAAAGTCTAAAAACTTCTTATGATCTGAAAGACTATCAATTTTTATTTAACCTATTTCAAATCCAACATGTAAACATAGCAAATCAATGTTTTTTATAGTATATACATTTAAAATTTCTCAAACTATTTTTAATTGTGATTATTAAATAATTGATTATTTATTTTTATAAAAACATACATCATCATCATCATCATCATCATTATTATTATTGCTGATGTTGTTATTACTAGAAGACCACATTAAAATAACATCATATTTTAATATTATTAATAGGACCCCATGGGCGAAAATTTGAATGTATTTTATTTTAATAAGTTTTCAAACTTTCGAACTTTTCAAAAATCACACCAGTCACTAATTAAATTTTCATTTAATTATTGAATTTTAACTATTCATAGTCAATATTGTTTAGTATTAAATTATTTCATTGCAATTTTAATTTAAAATATTAATTTAAAACAGGTTTGAAAAATATAACGCATTTTAATTTAATATTATGTTAAGTTACTACTTTTCACAACATAGCAAATAATGTTTATTTTAGGTATTGTCATCATCTAAATGATTTTACAAAAATTTAAACTTAATTTAAATTTTTGAAATATATTCTACTGTTAACAGTAGCATTCATATTAGTAGGATTCTCTTTTTCAGATATTACTTCATTAGTTTTAATATCATCTTGAATTCAGTATTTAAAGACGTAAAGATCTCAAGTTCTATGTACATGCTGCTATTATCACTGGCCATGCTAGTAATATCTGAAGAAGAAAGGAAAATGATATCAAAATCATTATGATACATACTAACGCGTGAGAATTTACTATGAGTTGAATGAACTTGAAAATTTCAATACATATTATTTATTAGATATCTACTCATCTAATTATGGCTGATGGAAATAATCTAACATCTAATTATGGAAAGTGATTTATTTACATATCCTATAATAAAAAAATATTGAAATTTTTTTATATAAATTAATGAATATAACTGTTATTGTCACAATATTTAAATTCCTTAATGACCAATATCTTATAATTAAAAAATATGTCTTCACATTCTAAACCTATTGACAATAATCATTAATATATTATCAATATAATGCTTACATTTGAAAGTAAAAAAGAACTTTTTATTTAGTTATATACCTTAAAATATAATTACAGTAATTAAAAGACGAAATTATAAAGTACTTTTGGCTATCTAAAATAATGAATTAATGTAAAATGATATACATTCAGATAGACAAAATTAAATCCTTTGCCAATATAATTACATCAACCTAATATAGTATATTAGTTGTTCAAAAAATATATCTACTATGAAAATTGTCTGGCTCATACAAAACTACTACACTAAAATCAAATAATATATATTTTTATAGTTTTGTCATTATAATGTCATTACCACTAACTAAGTATCCAATATGCATTGTAAATGCTGATGCAGCTCATATATACATATTCACTAAAAGCTGGTCAACACTTAAACCACTATCATTAACAATCAACAATTTCAAACTGTTGTCAAGGCAACCTTCTTTTCAGACTAAAGATGGAATATATATATATATATATATATATATATATATATATATATATATATATATATATATATATATATATATATATATATATATATATTATAACCTACACCCCCAACACCGCTCATATACATTACATGAACGAAATGCCCAGGCATCAGTTCTATTAATGAATAGAACAATATAACAAAATATATAATACAAAATTATTACTGAGACTCTATATTTAAGGTTATGTTCAGCTCAGCTCAGTGGGAGGCTATAGGCAGTTCATAAGATATATGATAATAAATGAATAAAAGAAGAAATATTATAAAACATTTAATATAATATAAATTCCTTTGTTAATTAATTGTATGATAAAGAATCATAATGTTTATTTGGTACAATCTATTAAAATATACTTTAAACTTAATTTCTTCCTTCATTCAAGTATAACACATATCAGCTTGCTATAATTATATTCTTAAACAATTTTATGATTAGGCATATCATAATCTAAACATCTACTTTAATGCCAATCAAGAAATAAACAATAAGATCTAAGGGAATTTTATCAAACACAGTTGAATTAATAAACTACATTGGCCCATAAATTATAATTCTAAAGTATGATAAAAATGTAATGAAACAAATTGACTAAAATATTTTACTGTGTTTCAATGATAAGATAATGACAGAAATATGGTATTTTAATCTCATATCATCATCTAATAAATATACTGACTTGGCAACCTATCTAATACGTTTGTCCAGTGGCAAAATGTTCTTTTATAATGTTTGGATTAAGAAAACCAATATTGTCAGACACTAGCAAATTTAATATTATAACTCTAAAAAAAATACATCTACTTTGTAATAGATTTATGAAATGTGGAGATGTGAAAATGGAAAACATGAATGTATACAAGAATAATTGAAGACAGAGGTCCTAAGATTTTAAATAACTAAAACAAATCATTTATTACAATAAACAAGATAAATTTGGTTTAACATGATAATTACAAATTGACTATTTGTTTTACAGATTTTTAAATTATTAAATAGACTTTGAGTATCAGTTTGGGATTATCCCTACTATCAAAGCAAATTAATAACAAAACTTAAATATTCTGACTTCGAACACATGCTTTGCCTACATGTTTCATCTACATGACAATGAATAAATAACATCTTATATTATTAGCACAAAAAATACTTTTGAGAGGATATTACTCTTGATTAACAAAATAAATCAAATTAATTATATTTGGCTCTCAACAAAACAATTTTCTCTAATTGACTAAATAATCACTTTCAATTACGTATACCTTTTATGCATAGCAACAAATCATGTTTATTCTGATGATTTGATGATTTATAACCTTTATTTAAATAAATACATTGTATTTTAAAATATTTATTCCCATTTTAATCTCAATACTTTATACTTTATATTTAAATGAATGTAATGTATTTAAAAAAAAAATAAACATTTATTTCTCATTTTAATTTCAGTAATTCTATACTTTATATACGCGATATTATTTATATTACGTGTGTGTGTGCACGTTCAAGCAGCAATAAATAAAACAATCTTTTCTATAAACTCTCCATTCATTAAGCAAATATCTATACAATTATTTAA
>JAQFVV010008278.1:0-35580 GCA_028023455.1 Epiperipatus broadwayi
AGTGCAATGAATGATAAGTGATGCCAAAAAAATATATAACTGAACAACTGGATAACTAAAATTAATTTTAAGTAACAACAATAATTTTATTTAACAACCATTAATTTGCAAGTCCTTCTAATAAAGTTCCTTCATATCCATATAAAGGTTCATTTTCAGTTCATTTATGAAAAGGTTAGAAACACTTTATTGATCAATAGTTCTTTGCAAGTCCTTTTAATAGGATTTCCTTCATATCCATGTGACTATTTGTTACAGTTCATTTTGCAAAGGTTAAGAAGAACGATTGATCAATAGTTCATTTGCAAGTCCTTCTAATAAGTTCATCCTTCATTTCAAATGAAGGCTCATTTTAATTTATCTTGGGTAAAGAATTCAAAGGGTCTTTTATCAAGTAGACATCTACCAATACTGCATGAATATTTTGGCTTCTTTGTTTCATATCTGTATATCCCTTTTAGGTAGGTAAATAGGTAAGATGAGCTATTCTGGATTTGTGACTTCTATAATTCAGTCAAGTATCAATATATATTTGAGTGTGCAGGTTTCATTATTTTCTTTGTATACAATCAATGTGCATGCAACATTTGTAATTCATATAGTACTTCATTATTTTTAAATTTATCAAAACAGGTAATGTAAACAATTCTGGGCTTGGGAACTATTCATAATCCAGTCAAGTATAAATGTGCATTTATGTGCATAAGTTTCATTATTTTCTTCACATAAAATCAATATGCAGGTAAGCATTTGTAATCCATATAGTACTTCATTATTTTTAAATTTATTAAAATGGGTAATGTAAACAATTCTAAGGGTTTGTGGACTATTCATAATGCAATCAAGTATAAAATGTGCATAAGTTTCATTATTTTCTTCACATACAATCCCTATGCATGTAAACATTTGTAATTCTTATTTATTTATTCTAATATATAGCATAAATATTATTATTTGGTCTGCCACAGACATATATTTCTAAATATAAGTTGATCAGCAGTTTCAGTTACAATTTAGCCAGTTATAATTATATATAATAGTCCAGTATTTCTGACTCTTCCAGATGTACTTATTTGTATATCAGTAATATAAATCATTATCAGTATTCATTTTTATTTTATTTTAATTCAAATGTATCTGCATATGAGAAGTCAATCATATATGATTTACCTTATTAAAAATGCCTTTTGATTATAGATATTTTTAGTATTTAAGATTTACAATTTATTATTAATAAAAATGTATTTTCATATACACCTGGGTCTCTTTTTACGTGGACTTATTTAACGCAATTTTGAAGTTACGCGATTCATGTTTCTTTGGAAGTCGAACTCCAATAATGTGCTATTACTTTAAATAATAAATTTTGCACACTTACATCATATTGAAAGTAATAGCACATTATAGGAATTTGACTTTCGTCTTAGTAATTTCAATATTTTCAGTGCTTTATAATAGTAAGATTGAATGCAATAATGAAATTAAAATCATGATTTCCACATTTTATGTATACACACATTAAATTTTACAAGATTATAATGTAAATTTGTTCAAACATTGTGCGTGTTAATTTTGCATTTTAAATCACATTCTGTTTTTGCTTTTTAAAAAAGAACGTAATCAATTATTAATCATTTAGTGTCCGCAAGTTTATTTTTAAAAGGTGAGTAATAGCAGTGGGCACAATTAAATTTGACAATTAAAAATTAAAATCTGATTTTTAATTGTAATTAACAATTTAAAAATTACTTACAGTGACTTGAAATTAATGTGATGTGAAACGTAATTTGATTTTTAAACGGAATTGAAAATTAAAAAATTAAAGACAAAAATAAGAATTTAATTTTTAGTTGTTAGTTTCATAAACAATTAATAAAATCATCATCTCAAAGATTAATTACTAATTATGTTGTCACCAGAAAACCATTAACACAACATGAGTGTGAAGTTGGTGCTAGTTGTATTTCCTCTTGTGAAGAATCTGATTTTTTACCAGTTTGCAAATGAACCTGTTTATTGGCAAATAGCGATAATAATTAAAACGTGTATAAAAAAATGTAAATTACTGTACTGTAAATGTTGCATAAAAATATATTATTTTGAATAAAATTAAATATTATAGTTAAAAAAAGTTTGTCTTGTATCAATTTTTTTTAAATTTGAAATTTTTTATTAGTCATATTTTATTTTCTTATTTTTTTTTGCGCGAATTTTAAAGTAATTTTATGTTGGTGCTTTGCTTTTACGCGATTTTTGAAAAATCACAGTCCGTATCCCCCCCCTTTTCAAGGTAAGTTACGTCTATTTTTGCACGATTTCATTTGTGCATGTTTTCTGAGGAACCTATCTATTGCAGTAAAATGAGACCCAGGTGCAGCTATAATTATTCATAATTTATTTTAAAAAAGACATTTGTTTTGTTTTTTATAAACACATATAAGTATTGAATAAAATGCCTTTTGATTAATGATATTTAAGACATTTAGTATTTGTAACTTATTACTAGTAAAATGTATTTTCACATAATATTTATTTATAATGTATTTTAAGAAGGACTTTCTTTTGTTTTTTGATAAACACATATAAGTATTGAATATTTTATGAAATTGTTACCTTCAATTTATCCAATTTGTTACTTCACTCCTGGATGCTATTGCATTCAAAAAGGGGTTGTTTTATTTAAGCTGAATGGCATTATTTACTTTCATGATGTTCACCCAGGCAAATCTTGGAGAACCATGGCTTTGGATGAAGAGAAGCTGTTACCAATTAGCCTTCCATCATTATGATTTCTTTATTAATATTTTCTTTTTTCATCATTAACAGTGGCTATAAATACTATATTCCAAGGTTCCTTAAAATCAGCTGTCAATTAAATAGTTAAATAGCACTTAAATAAAACTTTTAACTTTTTTAACTCTTCACTTTTTTTACTTTTTTAAGTACTTTTAAAATCTAAAATAAAATCTTTAAAAATCTTTTTTTTAAAAAACCAACTCTGAACTTCCAACTCAACTATTTATATTCTGATCTCTGGATTGATTAAGCACTACTGCCCAGTGTATCTTATTTGTTCCACAGCTTTTATTTAAGCCTGAGTGCTTTTCTCTTCTTAAGGATTGGACACTACTTTTCGCTGGACAGATAAGAAATCATGAGGATTAAGCCATGTTTTCCAATTTGATAACTTTGCCTCAAGTGAATATTATACTTTGTATGATAAAATCATTTCAAAAATTAAAATGTACTATTTTAATAAATGCCAGCTTTTATTTATATTGTAATTTAAAATTATAAAATCAATAATGATTTTCTTTCTTAGCTTGATGAATCTTAATAAAGAAAGATTTATACTTTTTTATAATTGCAGATTTAAACATATTTGTTTTCTTTTTTTAACAACAAATCATGCTAGTTTTTTTAATTGGGGAAGGGGAGGGATCTTTTGAATATATACGTGGAACAGTATATCTGTTTCAGTATTTTATTTTTAAATTATATTTTGGAATGATAAATTTTTAATATTTTTGGTTTTTAAATATTTTTAATAAATAGTATTAATATTAAATACAGGAAAGCTTTTTAAATTTCTATGTGTGTGTGCTAGTATCATGTACAAAGTATATATTAGTTATTTACAACTCATTTTCATTTTTCTGTCAATCACACAAAACTATTAAAACTAATGACCATTATATGATGTTTACAACTTTATGTTGTACATTTAAAACTATAAATTTTTAAGATATTATAAATCTCAGGGCTAGAATCAGTTCTGAGATATTGAATAAAATGATCACTTCATTTTGCAATATGATGGATTTGAGCTCCAAATGCTTTCTTTAAGAGATTATAAATCACTGATTTAGAATAATCAAAATGAAACTACAGCAAATAAAGTAATCCTCTGATAAAATAGTATTAGAGAAATAATTTGCATTCATTTGCTCATATGAAAAATGTTTGAAGAGATTGGTATACCATCAAGCAAAAAATCACATGCTAATATTTATAAATATACCTATCTTGTCAGATAACATTTTATCAACTGAAGATGTGAGCAAATTATAAGATCTACTATCCTTTAAATTGTTTTAATTCTGGTATAATTAAGAGTAAAAATAATTTTAATTCCTATAAGAACTATTATTGTATAGCTAATGCTTTACTAATTTATTACAGAATAAAGAGAAAACAATTGATTATACGATGATAATTAAAGACATTAACAAGTATTTACAAAATATTTGATAGATTTATAAACAATAGTGTTATATAGAGCACTTGGTATCTTTGATAGAAAATTCTCTTACATTAAGGTGAATAGTTGAAGATTAAAAAAAATGTGTGTAACCAACTAGACTGTTAGGATAAATTTCCTTGAGATTATTATGTGAAACAGGGAGGAATGAGTGAATTTACTAACTGGAAATGATGTATTCATAAAACAGAATGAGAAAATTTTTTTCTTAACCAAAATTGGTAATCCCTATACACTTTTGATTCAAGAATAGATATTTTTTGAAGCATAATCCTAGATTTCTTTCCTAAATGAATACTTTGTGATATATGCTGGAAATATATATTTTTTTGTATCTTCATTTTGGTCATAATGAATTTTTAAACCAAATATAAAAAACATGCTTTTCTATTTCATGATTACTAAATGCATATAAAATACTAATTGTGGTTTTATTTTTCCCTTACTGTATAAAATATATGTAATGCCTATGATAGTAGCCAACATGCCAATTATCAAAATAATAAGTTGAGGCCCAAATCCAGAAATTATAGTTCTATGACAAAGATTAAAAATATAAATTTGAAAATAGAATATGATGATTTCTAGTGAATTATTTAAAAATAAAATTACTTTCTGATAATGATTTCTAACAATAGACTGATTATGACGCACTTCTACTTCTAATGGTCAAAAAGTGTGGTAGCTATAGATATCAAATATTCTTTGAAAGCTATTTTTGACATGATATTATACATTTTTGCAATATTTTAAAATGATTAGAGTGAAAAGATGCTCCGATATTATAAATGTCAAAATAAACAAAGTTTATCGAAAAGAAAATATTATTTTCACTAAGAACTCAGAAACATGTGTTACATTTTTTCTAGTTTGACATTCAAATTTAATGATATTTTTAATAATTTGTTAGATGTTATAATTTTGTTGAATTTTAATGAGACTAAGGCTGACTAACATAGAAAGCCTCTGGAATAGATCTGCATATGTGATGACATGTACTGATAGTTGAAATTGCAATATTATTTTTTCGAATTATTATATATATATATTGAAGTATTTCTTGCTTATGGCATGCATTCACTATTTGTATAAATGATCTGAAATTGAAATTTAGGTTAAATAAAATATGCATTTTTTTAATATTTTATTTTTCAAATAATGAAATCCTAACCAATCTAATTAGTCATCTAATAACTGATCGATAAGTGAATTTCTAGCTAATTTTTAGTTGGAGACAAAAAATAAAACTCTTAAAATTTCATTACTATTCAGTTGGTTATTTTAGTGAGTAATATGTTTTTCTCTATTTATTTCCTTTTTTTTGCATAATTCTTGGAGATTTTGTTTCACAGACCAGATTATTTATAGTCTATTTTACCTTCATATAGTATATCTATGACAACTAAACTTATCTGAGTTCAACGTAATTCACCTCTTTGGATATATTAATGATTCTTTACAATTATGATTATGAAATAATTAATTGATTAATGCCAAAATGGCAATTATTTTTTAGAAATAAGAATTCCATCAATATTGAATATTTTCACCTGTTATTTCCTGCAAAAGGGTAAATACTACTTATCCTAAAAATTATTGAAATCTTTTCAAACAATTAAAATACTAATATGTCGTCCAAATAAAATCTCACCTTTAAGGGAAAGAGTAGTTACCCTGCAATATAATCATAACTACCATTTGAATTTTTTTGTGCGATTAAAATATGTTTTAGATAGCAGTACGTAATTGTTAAATATATACATATACATCATAAATGTACTTTCGGTAGAAATGCAATTACAAATACATATAACTATTTATATAAAACAAATAGTATTTGTCTAAATCGCATGTTGTTAATAAATTGGTAATAATTGAAAGTTTGCTAGTCTTTCACATGCGCGATTATCTCTCAGACAGCCAATCAGATTTTGTAAATTTTATTTTTTATAACGTTTTTGTTTAAAAATATCTTTATATATATATATTTTAAAAATATCTTTAAGATAAATATTGATAAAGAAATGCGTCATTCTTCAATATCTGTAACAAACGGTTTTGGTTAATTTATTTAAGGATAAAAAGAATCATGAAGACTATATTAATAATTTATAATTTTCTGTGGCTTCCAGGTAAGAAGAAATTTGTAAATATTTGGCTATTTAATTAAGAACCAAAAATAAAAAAAAGTTTATTTTTATTTGCAATGTTTACATCTAAGACGTTTCCCTATCATTGCTTTCTAATAACTCTTAAATGGAATATAGTTTTTATTTTTCTAGAGAGACTAAAGCACGATCTACTCCAATAAAATATTTTCGTAATGAAAAATATTAAGTGCATTAAGTTTATTTATTTACTATTCTATTATCATTTCAATATTTTATTTCCATTTAAAATCCTACTTTATCTTTAATTAAGGTAAAACTTTATTAGTACAAGTACTACAACAAAAGTTATTTACACGGGTTTATTATTATACATACTCGTTTCTTCTTTTTTTTTTTTCGTGTTTTATATAATTCTTTTTTTTTCTCTCTCTCTCTCTCCCTATATATATACTTAATATTTTCTGCTTGATTATTTTTTTTCACAAATAATTCCTTGATTTATAAAATGGAAAAGATATCTTCAAGAAAATGATTGTTTTTCTACTCCTCCTCCTCCTCCTACTACTACTACTATTACTACTACTACTACTACTACTAGTACTACTACTACTACTACTACTACTACTACTGTAGTTGTTGTTATTATTATTATTATTATATAAATCGTTTGCAAACTGGGTGAGTTATCAGTAATCATATTTACTAATCTTAATTAAAATTATTTGCCATTTTCGTAAACTGTATATTTATCGTTAATGATTGACATTTTCGTTAGAAACATGGGCTCACATAGAAACACAGGAAGCAAACAGTATATATAGTTCATGAGATATTGATAGTTTTCATACCATACTGAGGTACAAAAATATTACATTGTGTTTTAGATTGATAATAGATTGGCCAAAACATTTGTTTTATTAGATGCAAGTATTAATAATCTTGTGAATAAAGTTAGCAATTTCATATTAAAATTTTATGTTAAATCAGCTCATCAATGGCAAGTAATAAATCGTTTTTCTTAATATATATATATAATATTCTACAATACTATAAAACAAACAGAAATGCTCTCTAGATTTTAAGTGTATCTTTTAAAAATTAGTTTTGCAAAGTATATTCACTAAATTTTAATTTGAATACATAAAACAGTGTCTTAATCTTTAATAATACTTTAATCATTGTTTTAGAAGTTTTAAATAAACATGCTGTTTTTTTAAATTATTAATAAAAAACGGTTTAATTGTGAAAGAAAATGGAAAATGGAAAACAAAGAAGATTAAAAAAGTTCTGAAGAAGATTGCAAGGGCAATCAAAACTGTTGATGTTGAAGGGTGGTAAGCATGGTACAAAAAAATTTTTTTTTAATAAAAAAACGGATTAATTGTTAATATTATATTAGCTTGAATAAATTGTTTATTAAATAAATCCAAGTAAATTTTTAGTGAGTATATATATATATGCTTTTAAAATATACTTCGATACTTTTGCAAAACATTTAAAATAAATATATTCATCATCATTATTTTAACCATTACCGATCAGCTGCAAGACGGTTTCTCCAAGTTTAATCCAGCTGTTCCGATTCTTAGTCTCTCGTTTCCACATCATGTCAACAAATTTTCTTATTTTATCCATCCTTTTTATATGTAGTCTTTTTCTAGGTATTTTACAATCTCTTGAAAGATTTTGTTTAAGATTTCAACTATCAATATATTTTTATCTCTTACTAGCAATAAGTACTTCCCAGCTCCATTTTAGTCTCTTAATTCTTTTATTGATATCAGTAATATCTGTTTGTTCTCTTACCTGCATATTTAGTTTTCAATCCCTTTTTGATATTCTTAATGTAAATCTCTCCATACTTTTTTGGGTAGTCTGAAGTTTCTATATTACTCTTCTGTTAAGTGCCTACACCTCAGATCCATAAGTAAAAGCTAGTAAAACACGTTTCTTAAAAACTTTCCTTTTCAAAAACATAGACATAATTCCTTTTAATATTATTTCTATAAAAAGCATTCCATACAAAGTTAATTCTATAATTAATTTAATTTATTATGTTTCCATCTGTATTAATAATTTGACCAAAATATTTGTAATTGTTAATTTCTTTTAATTCTTCATATCAATTTTTATTTTTATTTTCGAGAATCTTTAGCCTTTTTAGCATTTATTTTTTTAATTCAATTTTTTTTTTACTTTCATCTGATAACATTTGCAACATTTTCTGAAGCTCTGAATCATTATTTGAAAAACAATTACATCATATGCAAAATTTTTCTACAGGGATTTTTTTTTGTCTTTTAGTGACAATGCAGTATTGTATGGTAGGTATAAATAAACAGCCATAAAGATAACCAAGTTTTTTTTGATTGAATGCAATAAGAGAATACAATTAATAAACATAGCATCAGTAACAAATAATTATCAAAAAAATCATTTATGACTGGATTTAAGAGAGGCATATTATAAAACCTTATGATAATCATCTTCAAGTCAATGTTAATCATAAAGCAAAATGCTATTAAAAGAGCAATCATTATTTTCTTACTGACTAAACATATCAAAAAGTGTTGGGATCATTATGTCATAGCTGACCATAATCAGTGCTCATTTGATACTATGACATTACTGTCCATAAATCAGCTAATAATCATCGTCATAAAAATATAAAAAAGTATGTGGACTTTAAAGATGATATTCAATACTTTAATGATGTCTAAATATTACGTCATAGATGTTTACACACAAATTCCATATTATGTCAATGAGTTAGCTTCTTGAAACATATGGATCCTGATGAACATCTGTAATAATTAAAGATTCAAAACATTATAACTAATGTTTAAAACAATGATTAAAAAATTTCGTAAACGGTAGTAATAAAAAATTAAAGAGCTAATAAATATTTGACAATATAAGTGGATTATTTTTGTTTTCGACTTTTATACAGATATTATGTATTCTATAGACTGAAAACAAAATAACAAATGCACTTGTTTAAATTGTACTTTCTAAATATGTACATTTTAAATATAATACATTTATATATATGTATTAATAATTGGAATATTAATAATTAAAATATTAATAATTAATATTAATAATTAAATATTAATTGAAATATTTCAATTATTAATTATTACTTTCATTAATTCTGCAGACAAATATTTTATCTTAACTCTATATAAATAATATATAAATTCACATTTTAAGCATATATTTATTTATAGTGCATATATGTGTATTTATATTATAAAGATATTTCAGTTTTTAATTAATTTGTTTTTCAAATATACAGAGCTATGTTTTTCCTTTACATATAAATGATGGTTGGATTTAGAATAGAAATATATGTTTATATAAAATTATCTCAGTTAATAATTTTACAATTTTTTTCTTATTTGTCTATTACAAACATAATTTTTTTTTTCATATGTCATAGCATCGGCCGGGACGTAAACCCACAACCGTCTGCAACCAACTACTTGCTTGCAAGGTGGTTGCAATGACCTCTCGGCTAACAATGCTTGACATTACAAACATAATTATAATATATTTTAGGATTGATATTAACTATACCATTAAAACAAAAATGTCCACCATTTCTTTTCCTTGCACATGCTATTAAAATAATAATAACATCCATACAATAGTGTCATCTAGTGCAAACTATAATAATCTATAGATTTCAGAATGTTTGTGTATTTAAATAATATATAGTTTCTATTTATCCAAATACCTCTGGACTAGTTTTTAGCTCAAGGCTGTTATCAGTAAGGAGTCTTGGATTGGAGAGTGATCCATCTACACTTTTGAATCTAATGGATCCCTCCAAAAACACCTTTTACCTATTTAGTCAAATATAAAGCAATAAGCCCAAGGCACAGTAATGTTTTCAATAAAAGCTAAATTGCCTGTCTAGTCATACAGATCTGAATCCAGTTCATCACCTATATATTTTGACATGTTTGGTTTTTTATACTATATTATTTGGCCGTTAATAGTATAAAAGCAATCACAGCCAAAGGGTATTGGTATTAAACCATTAATAGTCACATGATATGTTTAGTAAAAAATAATGATGCTAAAATATATAAATTCTGAACTGGGTTTGGATCAGTATGATTATACAGGAAAATGAAGTTGGATTGAAAGCCTTATCGAGTATTCAGTTTGAATTCATAGCTTTATCATTGATTAAATAGATAAAAGATAATTGATGGAAGGATGCATTAGATCCAATGTTCCAGGTGTATTACTCTCAGATCCATGTCTCCTTACTGATGACAGCCATAAATAAGAAACTAATGTGGGAATAATGGATGAGTAGATACTAAATGAGAATTTGAATGCACAAACCTTCTGACATCTATTGATTACTGTACTTGCACTAGTTGACCCTATTGTATGAAGAGAATTGCCTACTATTTATGAGTTTTCTATTCATAATTATTTAATTAAACAGCACACTACTAAAGATGGTAGCCAATGAAGGTTATCTGCTCAGAGTAAGAATGAAAGTGAAACTGCCAGTCTATTGCAATCAAAATTATATAAATGAAGTTAAATCCACATTCAATGTTTATTAAAGTGCAGCAACCAGACTGGTTTTACAGGCTTGTTTCAACTGCTACTGATCAAAAGATGGCTGCTTTTGACCACTCATATCATGACTTGGTGAAAAAGTCTTAATTTCAGTTGGGATATAAGAAATGTTGCTATACATTGCATCTCAATTCTTACAGCTATAATGTTCAGATACTAGCACGTATATAAAGTGATCGACTGATGAAAAATAGTTACCTTTTGACCAAGAGTAACTTGGAAAAGTTTGCTATAGTTTTTTTTTTCAGTCTGAAAAATTGGTATGATTAGTTGTTGAATTTTAATATATCAGGATTGTGGTTTTAACTTCATTTAATCCATTAAAAATATTAAATTTAAATACATGACTTGCTGATGGGGGATTCTTTATTTTTATTGGGATATAAAAAATGTTGCTATTCATTGTATGTCAACCCTTATAGCTATAATGTCTAACTACAAGCTCATACATAACAATATGAATCACTGATCAAATATCACCTTTTGATCAGAAGTAGCTAGAACAAGTTTGCTATTTTTTTTTTTCAGTTTCTAGAAATAGTCTGATGGGTTTTTGCATTTTAATACATCTTTGTTGTGAATTTAACTTCATATATATAATGGAGTTTCCATTTATTCAATTATTTACATCTATAATAATCCATTAAAATATTAAATTTAAATAAATGATTTGCTGATGAGAAAGTCTTAATTTCAGATGGAATGTAAACAAATGTGGCTATACCTTGTATCTCACCACTTATAGCTATTTGTCCAATTACTAGCTCCTACATAATAATGTGAGTAATTGATTAAAGGTAATTGTGTTTTGTTCAGAAGTAACTTGGGAAAATTTACTATTATTTTCTTTTACTTGTAAAAAAAACTAATTGGTTGCTGCAGTTTAATAAATTTTGGTTGGGAATTTAACTTGATTTACATAATGAGATCCAAAGTGTGTAGATTTTTTATCTTAATGTAAACGAAGCACTGATTATATATGTGTGTGGAAAATGATAATCCAGACCAACTAATGAATTATGCTTCCATATGAAATACATATATTGGAGATCATTTATCTTTTTCACATGTATGTGGTTATCTGTATTGGTTATATTGAATAAAGTGTATGACTGTAAGGAGCTTGAAAGTTTGGGTTCAAATACTCTTTAATTATATCTAGGTTAAGCATATAAATTATACTTGTATTTCAATATAATTTACATCTATATTAATCAGTTAAAAATATTAAATTTAATTACATAACTTTCTGTTGGGAAAGTCGTAACTTCAGGTGGAATGTAAAGGAATGTTGCTATACATTGCATCTCAACTTTTATAGCTATAATACCCAGGTATTACCTCATACATAACTATATATGTTACTGGTCAAAAGTAGTCATCTTTACATTAATAGTATCTTGGACAAGTTTGTTGTTGTTTTTTTCAACCTGCAGAACTAGTCTAATTGGTTGGTGAACTTTAATACACCTTGGCTGAGTATTTAACTTAATTTATATAACAGACTTCCCATTTATTAAAAACATTACATTGATATTAATGGGAATAATTTCTAGATAGAGATTTTTAAATGCTTTCTCTTGTGGCATTTATAGATAAAGTTTATTAGAGCTATTAGCATGTTCATTATTAAATATATTAAAAGTTAATATCTGGGCTAAAAATGTAAGTAACTCTAGTCTCATTATACTTTCCTATATACACCAAACTGTAACTTATTATTAACATTAACAATAACTCAAATTTAATAACTCACTGTCAATTAGTTTCCTGCTAAAAGCAGATTCCTCAAGTGCAAAAATAATTCATATTAAAAGTTTTTAAAAACCTACTCTTCCACCTATAATTCTAAATAATAATCCACCTTGCTAAACATTAAATTAAAAGGGATCTCTTTAAATTATTAGTTTCAGATTTGTTACAAATATATAATTCTGAATTAAAATATTTTTTATTTAATTGACTTTTTAAAAAAATTCTATATATAAGGGATCAGAGTGATTTAGATCAACATGGGATAAATATGACAATAGTGTTAGCATTATCTAGTGCTTTGGGCATTCCATCATCAGATTTTCAATGACATGGATGGCTGAAGAATTGGAGGGTGAAGAGGATTGAAGTCTGTCCATTAAAGCATGAAGATTTGCTATCTTAATATGAATTGAGGACTTATATATATATATATATATATATATACGTGTGTGTGTGTGTGTGGATCTGGATTAACTGAAGAGTACTGGTTCAGCACAAAATACATATACTAGATATCATTTATCTTTTTCACATATATGAGGCCATGTGTATCAGATGTATAAGATGGAGTAAATAGCTATAAGAAGCTTGAAAACCTGAGTTCACAGCTCTTTTAATTACATTAAATTCAGTATAGACAATATACTTGTCTTTAAATATTAATTGACCTTTATGTATTTAAATTTTTTCATTGGAAACTGAAACTATTCCAAATAATAAATATATATTTTTTCACATGATCAAGATATACTGAATAGAATTCTTATAATGGTATTAGTATCAGTTTTATCTTTAGTATTATTTAATAAATTATTTTAATATTACACTTTTTCTTCAAGCTATTTTTCTATTATTAAATAAATTAGATTTCTTTCTCAAAGGCTTTTATAAAACATTTGAAAGGCAACGAAATTTTTTTTTCTTCATTGCATTCCTAATCTTATTATAACTTTTATTAAATAAAATGTTTAATAATCTTATCCGAATAATATATATCAATGTAATCTCTATGAAACTTTTTTTTGATATAAAATTTTATTATTAGAATTATTTATATTAGTAATAAAAATAATTAAAACTACTTTTAATTATAAATTTTAAATCTTTTTTTCAGTTTCAAAAGGGAATTTTATTGCTAAAAATATTTAGTATATTACAATAGAAATGAAAAATAAAAATATAAAGAATTTGACATATTTACAATTTGTTAGCATTAGGAGAAAAAACCCACTATATATTTTTAAACATACAAAAGCCATTAAAAAAGATATGAAAAATTATAGTTAGAATAATTCACTATAGTTCGAGAACTGATGAATAAGTGACCATGTAGCTAGAAATATGCCTGTAGGAGTATTTTTTGGTCTTTCTCTTTAATTGTGTCTAGTTTGTTTTTAAATGTGTTCATGTGTGTTATTGTATCACTATTGTAAAGAAGTAAGACTCATGTGTGTCATAGAGCATAAAATATAAATGTGATAATTCTAATTTATGTAAAGCAAGCTTTTGGAAATGAGTTAATGATCGATTAAATTGTGTTATTGTTTTTCTGAAGTCTTTTTGTGATGTAAGTAGGACCAAGCATCTTGTAGACTACTACACTTAAAAATAGTTGTTTTTGACCTTCTTTTTCCTCGAAGCATAAATGTCATATCATTTCTGTGTTGCTAAGATTTCTCTTACTTCAAAAAGTATAATGTAGGCAAAGACCACATATTTATTTTTAGCAAGAAATAAAAATATTTTGGCTCAACAGTCCAACACTTAAATCTTCTTATCAGTTGCCTAATGGTAATGCCAAGCAATGGAGATTCAGCAACTTCACCTATGTTTGAATATAAAAGAGCATGAATTTTCCAATACTGTCATTTTTCTTGTGGAAATGTTATTTTAATATTTGTCATTACATTAAATGGTGCTAGAATTGTTTGAAAGTATTGTGAATATAAAGGGGGCTTGTCTGTTGGATGCTACCTTAAGTATTGTTTCCAAATGTGGAAATAATCTTATTATAGCTGACATAAAGTTAATATATTTTTGGATTCTACAAATATTAACTGAATGTAGTTCTAATCCATTTTGAGCACTATGAATCTGTAATTTTTTTGAATGAAATTGCACCAGTTTTCTTTCCCCACAAGAGCTTTCTGCACAGTGAATATATCTTTGAGTTGAATGATTGTGTAAAACTTACAACAGGTAAATAGTATGTTATTAAGCATGTTGATAAAAGCTACCTTAAAATAGAATGACAGAAATGCCTTTGAACATAATGATACTATGTTTTCTGTTGATTGCAATAACTTGTATTTGCTTTTGCATAGCCATACTGCTCAGGTAAAAAGGAAAATCTACTTATATAGTTGGTAAACCAAGAAATGGGCCTGCATATAATATAATTGTAAACATTACAAGCATAAAGCTAAACTAGTCAATATAAAATCAAAACTACCCCAAATCTAAAATTAAACCAGACCAGAATAAAAATAATATTAAAACACAACCTAAGGTTTCACTGCTACAAGCAGACTTCTCAAGTGACTTGAGAAGTCTGCTTGTAGCAGTGAAACCTTAGGTTGTGTTTTAATATTATTTTTATTCTGGTCTGGTTTAATTTTAGATTTGGGGTAGTTTTGATTTTATATTGACTAGTTTAGCTTTATGCTTGTAATGTTTACATTTTAATGAGTTTTTTGAGTTTAAGAGTAGTTTTGCTGATGTAGTGTAAAGATTTTTTTTTTTATTATTATTATTATTATTATTATTGATATTTTATTATTGATATTTATTATAGACATTTTATTATTGATATATTTATTTTTGTTTTTTGTTTTTTAATTATTGATATATTGGAATGTCATTTATGTATATTATGTTTGTTGTGTGAGTTTGGGTTGAAAGAGTATATTTGTGTTTATTTAGTTATATTATATATATATAGAAGTGTGTGTAGGTTTTATTGGGTTTTAATTTATAAGAGTATTGGTAATTTGGGTATTTAGTATGGGTTTGTGGAGCTTAATTTTTAATAATTTTCCATTTAATGATATTAGAAGGATTAAAAATTTGTCTAAATTGAGTGATAAGATAGAATCTTTACGATGGCAGATTTATTTTCTTAAAAAATGTAGGGAATTTAGTGTTTTTCCTAGGTGTTGTGTTATTAATTTTAGTAAAAATCAAAAGTTGATTCAAAATAAAAATTTAGTTTTTAAGTTACAAACATATATATTGAATAGTTTTATCTATATAAAAGGAATAGATTTTATTTAGAAAGGAGGCAAGATTTTAATTATTCAATTTTGAATTTTTTTATGAGACAGTTTAGACAGAATAGGTCAAATTTATATTGTAAAAAATATGAAAGAAAATTAAAGTGGTTGTTTGGGAAAGTTAATATTCTATAACTTTACACTTGAGAAGTCTGCTTGTAGCAGTGAAACCTTAGGTTGTGTTTTAATATTATTTTTATTCTGGTCTGGTTTAATTTTAGATTTGGGGTAGTTTTGATAATATAATTGTGTATATATACCATGCACATGATTTTTCAAGGTTGAATTCAAGATTGTGGGAGTTGATAAATTCCTTCATGATTTTTACTAATATCGGAATTTCTTTTTTAGTTGTAAGGAAAACAATAATATCCTCCATATGTGCTATGCATGTTATATTACAACCCAATGTGGGAATATATATGCCAGGAAGATGTTTTTTTATGTTGCTAAGTAATTGATTTATGTAGGTTGTAAATAATAAGGCACTAAACAGTAATCCTTAAGGTATCGATTGACTTGGATTAAAAGGAGACATTTTTCCATTTAAAGTAAATATGTATTTCCCTGTTTATAAGTAAATTTCTACATACATGTAAAATAGAATTGTATATGCTAGTTTGTTTTAAATTTTGTACTATATTATCAATTGGTACAGAATCCAAAGCTTTTAATGTCAATCTGTACTACCATTGAGCTGCTTTTCATTACATTTCACACTGTATCAATGACTATCTTAAATAATAATGCTGCTTGTCCTGATGATGATCCTTTTTTAGAAAATTGTAACAATAGTGGTAACAGATGAGGATCCATCTTGTTTTTAATATTTTTTCAAGTAATTTTATTCCTAATGGACTCATGGATATGGTGATATATTTTTCTTTTTTGAATGAGACAATTGCTACTGGTTATAAATTGGGAATTTCATAAATTTCTTTTGATAAAAACTTAGCCATGCCTGCAAGATATTTTGATGTGAATTGACTTAGGTGATCAGTATAAATTTTAATCATAAAACCAGGTTATAAAATCATTTACTACTAATAAAGCCAAAAACATTAATATAATAAAATCAACCCACCTTTTTCTACATCATAAGTATTAGAATTTTATAAAATGTATTAAATTTATTTACCAATTCTTCTAAATTTTATCTACTATAACTAAACAGTTATTAGGATACCTAATAAATCAATCAATCTTCAAATTATTTTAATAAAAGTTTAAAGAAGATTAAGGAAATTCAACGCGTTACGTCTCACCTTGCTGTCAAATAAAGGATTAGTCCAAATTCCATCTTATCTTGATTGAAATGATCATTCATTGCCATGACCAATGTATATAAAAATAAATAACATATACTAAATGGAAATATTGAGTCTAGGTAATAATGCTCACTGAATATGATTGCTTTCATCATGGCTGGACATCTAGCCATCAATAGTCAATTCATTTAAAGATATATTCAGACAATAACTATCAAAGCTGAATGGCAGTATACACATTGCCCACTATATGTCTGAAAAGTGAGGCAAGTATGTGTTACAACAGGAAGCTGATAGATGTAAACCTAATACAAGGCAAATTGACACAGAACAGGTAAAAGTGTCACATATTACTCATGAGGCAGGCTTTCCATAATTGTATAGCAACTAGAGTCTATACCTAGTCAATATATATATATATATATATATATATATATATATATATATATATATATATATATATATATATATATATATATATATATATATATATATATATATATCAAAATATTAATATATAACAAACTAACCAAAGGAAATACATATAAAAACAAAAAAATAAAGACTTATAAATCCAATAAATAATATTATATTTCAACCAGAGGACTGTGTATTTTTTTTCTTTCTGATGAAAACCAGTCCTCTGGTTGAAATATAATATTATTTATTGGATTTATAAGTCTTTTTTTGTTTATATATATATATATATATATATATATATATATATATATATGCAACTGATTTGATGTAGTTGACAAAATAACAAAATAGTTTTCCCCCACAGCTGGAAATTATTTAAATGACAAAAACTTGTCCCTGTGGGTCATTAGATCTTTGTTAATTAATCTCAAAACCTTGACAGATAATGCTAACATTATTTGAACATAAGAATATAAATTTTAAAAATCAAATATGAGTAGTTACTCATTAACAATAAAGACAGGATCTTCCCTTATTGAGTTGCTTAGGTCTGTGACAATAAAAAATTGACAGCTAAAACTATTAGTACATCAATAGAAAACAAAAAAAATCAATCATGAACTGGTTACTTGTTAATTAAGAAGAATTGAATTTTTTTCTCTCTCATGGCAGAAAATAGGGGGAAATCAAAATGGCTAAAATTGCTCATTTCAAGAGTTAGACTCACCCCATACTGAAAATTGGCCAACCTACAAAACTCAAATGCTTTTCTATAAGCAGATTTATTAAATAAAAATGACTGAGCTTAACTTAGCCTCACTTAGTCTCAGTCACTGGATCTCAGACCTACAAGATTCTTCAAGGAAAGGCAACTCCCATATTTCCAACTGATCTTGATTTTGAGAAAGCATTGCCTCTACTAATAGACCTTTTCTGCCCATAACCTTTAATGATAATGAAGATATATTATTTCAATCTCTGTAGTCAAGGTGAAGAAGAGAAAGCTAAAGATCTTGCTGTTAAAATCAGGAAACTAGCTGCAAAATGCAATTTTAAAGACTTCCTTAAAAAAATTTGAGTTATTGTTTCATTTGTAGAATAAAAAACAATCTTAGAATTAAGCTATTAATCGATGCTGATATCACTTTTAATCTAGATGATTCTCAAGTGCTCTAGTGGAGTCAATAGCAAGTAAAGCAAGTTCATTGAAGAAAATAGACTACAGGATTAAAATTGTTGATCAGCAAATGGAATCAAACACCTATGCAGCTGACAATAAAAAATCTGCCTGAATAAATTGGCAACAATGATTAAAAACATTGTTATAGATGTGATAAATAAAAACTTGCACACACCAAATGTTTACACTAATGTACAATGTGTAGATATTGCAGGTGTGTTGGTTACCCAAAAATGGCTTGTTTTGAAAGAAAACATCAAGTTACTAATGACAAAATATTAGAGTCCATTCCAAAAAGTCAAAAAGGCAAGGTAAAATCAAGTTATATCAAAACCTACATAAACAATGTGAAAGGGTTGACTCTACTTTCAAATACAGAATTATTATTAATGATACATCTGTAACAATGGAACTGGACACTGGGTCTGCATTGTCCACTGTGTTAAAAAGGATATCATTAATAAAAAAATCATTATATAATCATGAAAAGAAGAGTGATTATTGACCATTAACACAATCAAATTTCACTTTTGGATCAGACAAGAATTAAAGTTACTATGCCTAATAAATATATATATATTGTGCCCTTTTCTATAGGTCAATGATGGTTATAAATGGTCAATTACTAAAAAAATTTTAAAATTAATATTATATAGTATTTAAAATTATAGACTATATTAAGCAGTAAAAGATTAATATGATATATTTAATAATAAATATTGTGATGGTGAGAATTGTATCTAATTTTATATTTTTCTAAATTGTTTTTCAAAATTTTATATAATTATTTTATATAATATAAGTAGCAAATTTATTAAGACAGATAAAATTAGACTAAACACCGGAAATGACTACATGACTGTCTGGAATATTCTATGTATAAGCACCAGTTTAAATTAATACTAATAATTAAAATATTTAAATAGTATATTATAGAAGTGGATGGAATTGTCACACATCATAATAAAAATAAGTAGTATACACCTTTATTAATTATTGTTTCAAAATTGTTTTAAAGGTAGTTAAATTGTAATAGATAATAATTGATTTAAAAATAATAATGAGTTAACATTTAAGTCTATTACGTCATGATTTTAAAACTTTAGAAATTGTTTATAAATCCAAGTAGGGATTGACCAATAAAAAAATAGATCTTGGCAGACAACCAAAATCGCGCCAACTAATTGTATAAACAGGGGAGAACAAAAATGTGTTGACTCCAGAGCAGAGGTAAAATTTTAAGCTCTCTAATTTTTTTTTTTCTTCAATTTATTAGTCAATTTTATTATAATTTTAATAATATCTTTGAAAGAAACCAACTGACAATTTAAAAATCATCCGAAGAGAATCTTAGAATAAAATGTTTTAAAAAAAAGTTTTTCATAGTAATGTTTCACTAACTTTACAGTAACCTGCCAGTGGATTCTATCGAAATATAATCGGAGTTTTCAATAGAAAATGGATAGATTCTTAAAACCAAGTTGTAAATTTTATAATGTTCCAAATATGTTAATATTATTCGTTGATATAGTTTATATAGCGTATCACTATGAAAGCTGCTTTCATGTGTATAAAATCAATGAAAGGACATTGTGCGCAAAGTTAATGAAGATAATGGAAAATAAAAATAAGTATTATTCGTATAAGAATAGATGGACAAAAGGAATTTTAATATTGAAATAGTTTGAATTGCTTTCTTTAAGATGACCTGAGAAAATACTCTAGAAAATAGTTAAAGATCGAAAGTAGTGTATATAAAATAATATTGAATGAAAGTGAAGTTTACCAAGGAAAACACTTGCCTAAAAAAAAAAAAAAATTTTACAGAAGAGAAATATAAAATATTGGATCCATGGAAAACGCAATTGGTACCGTAATTATTAAATAATTGTAGTTTAACTAGAAATAAAGATGCATCAAAGCGCCGAGGTAATATTCGCCAGAACATTAAAAAGCTTCGTGGGATAACTAAATAAAATGTTTTCTAATAATTTTGGATTAAACACTAAAACTAAAGATCATCTAAACAGTTTATTAAATGAACTAATTTATTTAAAACTTTAATAAGCAGAAAGGAGAACATTCGGACAAAAGAAGAAATAATAAATATTATGGGACTAACCAAGATTTACCGTCAGAAAAATATGTGATTATGGTTTGAATTATTTTCTTTACTAATCTAAGTTAAACATTAAGTTTTAGATAGCGATAGGGAAAACAAAATACATTAATTCGTGATATAACCTTATATGAAATAATATGTTTTGATTTTGAATTTTAAAATAAAATTGTATGTATGTGGAAATTTGTATATTTGCGATGCTCGAAGAGAAAGAAACCTACTACGAACTCTGATAGGAAGATAAAGATTGTTTTTGGTAACATTTATAATTATTAATGATATATAATGTATGTTTTATTTATTTAGATCAGCTGAGAATCGAATGAATGTAGTGCAAAAGTTTTATTGTTATTATTGTTGTAAAATGCATTTTTGAAAACAACACTCTAAAACACTTTGAGATGTGATTAGATTTTTAAAAATATGCATACAATAATCATTTTATGTGTTATTAATATAGTTCAATATAACCGATGGTTATGTGATATTTTCTGTTAATTTTCCGATTGGGATATTTAAATGTTATTTTAACAAAACGTAGATGTTGAACCTACAGTGTAATAAAGCAAGACAAATTGTTCTTATGGAATAGGGAAATGTTTTTATATTAGCGAATTTTGTTTATTGTTTTAAAAAAGTAGTTAGTATTTTATCGATGTTGGATACAGTAAAAATCTCGAGAGATAGTTTGGGTAGTGACTTGGTAGTACGTGGTGATTCGGAAACCAAGAGGATGTATTAAAAACTAGGATGCTACAGGGAGTGAAATAATAGGTAGTTTTAGATGTTAATCAGCGTAGTTAACAAAGCCCTATGACTGGTACACATGTTGTCTTGGACAGTGGTATTTTATATATTTCTTGTGAGTCGTACTAGATGTTTGGTAAAGCTGAGTAAATAGCTGCCACATCACGCTTATCGCCAAGGTTATTAGACAATGAATGTCGGACCTATTCACACTGTTCCATACATTTTTGAAGTATATTGCGGATAAGTTATCTATCTATCTTCCCGATATCCTATACATCTTTCGCTATCTTTATCTGTATTTCTTGCAACTACATCGTTATATGATAAGTCTATTAAAAGGGAAACAATAGATATTTTAGAATGTATGTCATGCTATTATTTGGAATAAGAATAGTTAAGTGTTAACGAAGAGTAGATTATGATTATTGAAAGAAAGATGCAGATATCCTAAGAAGGGAAGGAGTTAGAGAATTATTTTAATTCCTTTTTAAGAAATGAACTATAATTTTATAAAAGTATATCCAAATAGAAATATACAAAAAAATATTAAATATAATTTCACGTTTTCTTATTGTTAATTATATTTTAAAAAATATAAGTATTGCATATTTAAAAAATACAATAACATTCGATAATTATAGTATATGTGAAACTGTAACAGGTGATAATTAAACCCGTGTTATGGTATTATACATGAGTATGGCTTATGGAATAAACGTATTATAGTTTACGAGCATTGGAGAACAAACGTTAAAAGTAATAATAATATTTGAATAATATGCGGAGTGACTTATATAAAGTTACAAGAAAATGTAATTTTCTTTTAAAAACCATATTGATTGTAAAATTATGATGTTATAAATGATGTTTATCCACATAGATAATTTATAATACAGTAACTTTAATATTAAAAGGTAAAGAATGGTGTTACCCATAAAATAGTTAAAATAAGTGATATGATAAACCTAATGAGAAATAAATAAATAACTTTTAAAAGGCATAATAAGTTTAATTAACGATAAAAGAAATATAAATGTGTATAATTCAGCTATTGTAGTGTAAAGAAAAATGAGGATATCCCTTGTAAATAGATGTAGATGGATTTGTTTGTTTTATTTATTTTTATTGATGTTAATAAAATTTTAAAATTTGTTTATTAAAACTTGTGTCTGAGTTTTGTTTTCTCTACATCATTGCATGAATTCACAGGGTATGTTCACAACCATTAAACTAAGTATATGATTGTTTGCACAAAAGATAAATAGAGAAGTATGTTTAATCTTAAATATTTATTGATGTTCTTGTAATTAAATAATTATCAAATTGCATTGCGTTACTGGTCATCAATCCATTATCATAATATTTTGCTAAATTATATGCTATTAGTTGCCACTTGCTTTATTTATCAGATTATCTAAACACTGCCACTTATTAATTTATTTTATTACTTAAAGATAAAAAAGGGGATATTAGATTATTAACTAATTTATTACGGTTATAAATTTGCGATGAAAGAAAAGCTGTACTAGTTGGATTAAGCAATGAAGATTGTGATTATTATTGTTTTATTATTAATCTAATTGCAGAGTAGTAGATTATGACATAAAATCCCTTATCATATTTTGCTACCATATGTTTATTAACATATGAATAAATTTAAGAACCTGAGATTATTTCATTTGAGCTAGATGATTACTATTATTATTATTAGAGATAAAAGATTAATACTTTAATTGTTAAATGAGTCTTAGTGATTAGAAGTTGTGGAAGTCATAAGAATACTATGTAGTTATTATGTGTAATAGTAGTATAAGGGGGGATAGTGTTCTTATGCCATTGAGGTGGTATCCTGTGGGATATTGTCTCAATGTAATCTACCTTGTCACCCGTATTTCCACTTCTAGTCTCATGAATTCCTGAATATTTATTTGAGTTAGTTTAAAACAGAACCTAAGTTAATTTTAAGAAACTTGAGCTAGTAAAGCATTTAATTGAATATTTCATTAATTATTAGAGCTAGAACCCGGTTAGGTGATTTTCACTATATTATATTTATTTTGGGGGAAGTGGAGATGCGGGAACGGGGCGGTTAGATTATGGCCCTCAACGTGATTGGCCTGATGTGTAGTGGAGCTACACATGATGACAAGGGCAGATTATGGCACCGGCAACGTGTTGGGCGTGAGTATTAAAATGGAGAGAGTATAATAGGCTTACATGGAATGGGAAGGTTAAATAGGTAGATTGTGACGTGCCAACTTTAGGGGCTTGAGATGTGTTAGTGGGGGCATCATATTCAATCAACAGTAATGTGATGATTTAATATTTTAAAATAGTAATGGTTATTTAGGATTTAATTATTATAGAGCTAAGTGTTTATGATTCAAACAATTGCAATTCTAAGTGGTGGATGATCTGATTATTTAAAAGTATAATACTACATTATTATAAAAGACTTGGCAAATAAAATTTTTGAAATATGCATATGTGGCTAATGATTATTTGGATATTTATTATGACCATGTCAATTAGTGAAATATTGAAGAGATATTTGAAATGTTTTAAAATGTGCAAAAATATCTGTGAATCATGCATGTAGAGGATGATGTTGTGACACATGATTTTGAATTATTATTGTTGTTATTATTGTCTAAGATGAAATATTGTAGGGAGTAGGAGATACTGTCTATGGTTATTGGAGGTAACGATTGTATGGGAATAGAAGAAGCTGGTAGGGAACTTATTTATGAGATTAAATAGAAATATACTAGAAATACTAGATTTTGAAAAACAATATTATTATTAAAAAAAAAAAAAGGATAACCAAGATAGTAATGTAGAAATGGAACTGTCTAAGTCTATGCTTGATAATGGTTGTACAGAGGAAAGAGAACGCGAGAACTTAAGTGAAAGGGAAACGTTGGTAGATGATACTCATGAGGTAGAGAGTAAAATGGAAGAGGGGGTGAAAGAGATGGTGAAAAGTGAAATAGAAGAAGAAAAGGTAAAAGCGCCTGAAAAGGAAGTAGAGAGTATTTTAATGGCTCAAATATCCCAAATGTTTAAAGCTCTTCATGAAAGCATAAATAAGAATAATGAAGATAATGATATAAAGTTTAAAGCTCTTCATGAAAGCATAAATAAGAATAATGAAGATAATGATATAAAGTTTAAAAATCTTCAAGAGGATAGTGATATAAAGTTTAAAAATCTTCATGACAGTATAATTCAAAATATAAAAGATAATAAGGTAAAATTAGATATTCTTAATGAAAGCTTGAATAAAACCAATTAAAACCTAGAGATAAAATTTAAGGAGACCTGCCAGAAGGTAGAAGACCTTAAGGGAGAAGTACAAGATAAATTTAATCAGGTAGAACTGAGACTAGATAATAACGAAAGGGTCTTTGAGTCCTTAAAACATGAAGTAGAGAATATAGAGTACAAAAATCAAGAATTATTAAAGAATAAATTTGAGGAATTTTCTGAGTTGACTATCAGAGGTTTAAGTAAGCAAATAGAAGATTCAATCAACCGATGTCAAGTCAATAGTAACAAATTGAATCAAAAGATTGATGATAATAAAATAAAGGTGGAACGTAGAATTGATGAAATACAGGAGCGTATAGGGCATATGGATGAAAGTTTTACTGTTATAAAAGAAGAGATAGTACAAAATAGAATAGTGATAAGGAATGAAATGGAGCAAGATTTAGTTGAAAGGTTTAGGGACTTAATAGTGCAAGATAGGATGGAGACCAAGACAGATATAGAGCAGGTTTTGATTGAAAAATTACAGGATCTGGGGGATATGCAAAAGGTTGAGGAACATAAATACAGGTCAAAGGTTGGGGAAAATATGAAGAAATTACAAAAGGATGTAAAGGAACAAGCTCAACAGTTAGAGAAAAATAGTCATGAATATAAAGACCTAGTGGACCAAAACTTAGATGAATTCAGAAAGGAGCAAAAATTATATGTAGAGCAAGTGATAGGGCAAATAAATTTTGAAGAGAGATTTCAACAAGTCTGTAAACAAATAGAAGAGATGAAACCTATAAGTGGCCAAACGATAGATTTAGGTAGGGAAAGAATATTATATAATAGGTTTGAGGAAAAGATAGTTCCATCCTCAATAGGTAAGGTAAAATTTTTAGAAAAAAATGAAAACCACCCATTAGAACGTACTGATGTCAAGGAAGTAGACATCCGACCACCTAGGGAAAGTGCTAATTATGATGGAGGGTCAAATAGCTCAATGGCCTTAAGATTCATAAGAGTGAAGCCATTTCAAGGAGATTTTGCGGAAAATCCGTCGGAGTTTCTCAATAGCTTAAAGGAGCTATTCTCGATATGTGTACTAACCGAAAAAGAAAAGTTGGCTATTTGTAGCAACCATTTAGGTGGGACTGCCAAAGACTGGTGGCAATCGTTGTTTGAAAGGCCAAGTACTTACGGAGATTTTCGATTTTTAATTATAGGAAGTTTTTGGAATGCCGATAAACAAGACAGCATTAGGTTCCAAATCACGCAGGAAAAGTATCACTCCAGTAGGGGTAGTTATACTAGTTTCTTTAGAAGCCAGGCTGTCCGTTTAAAGACTCTCATGGCATGTCCATTGTCTGAAGGACAAATAGTTAGAATAGTGCGACATAATTTACCTAGGAATGTAGAGCAACTACTAATTGCTGCTGATAGGTATTCCATAGAGGAAGTATCAGAAATATTGGATGCGCTAGAGATTACAGAGGCATCTCTGGACAATAGATATAAATCCAATAGAGAGACCTAGCTATCCATTGTCAAATGTTAACATTAGTAATAATAACCATAGGTTTCAAACAAGTTTAAAAAGAAAATATAGCTCTAGAGATAGGGATAAGGTATTCCCATATAATAGAAGAACAGTTAAGTTCGATAACTTTAGGAATAGAGTAGAAACCCAAAACAATCAACCCTCTACTAGTTGTGTTACCACAATCTTAAAAAGACCCAATATAAAATCAACTGATAAAAAGTTAAACTAAGAAGGTCTTTGTATAGTAGTTCCTCTTTGCAAGGACCCGGTGCTAACAAAATGGGGAACGATCAGATGTGGATGCTAAATACTTTAGATTTAGACATTGATTTCTTAGAACCCTTTACTATAGGTGAACCACCTATAACGTATCAATGTCCGGTCATTATTTTAAACATTGAAAGTATAAGAATTGAAGCATTAATTGACTCTGGAAGCCAAGCTTCCATATTATCAGAGACAACGTATAAAAATCTGGTATGCATAAAAGGTGATATACCTTCATTGCCAGTAAAACAAATACAAGTAACTCTAGCAAATGGAAAGAGAACGAAATTAACAAATAAACAAGTTTGGATTACCTTCAAAATTAATAATACAGAGTTTGGGCATGTTTTTCTTATTATGCCTGGATTGATACATGAAGCCATAATAGGTGCTGACTTCATGATTTTAAACGAGTGTCAAATAGATTTTTATAATAAAATTTTTACTTGTAAGAAGGAAAGGCTTAATTTTGAATATGGGGTGCATAAACTTTCCAATCAAATACTATGCATCCATAATACATTGATTGATGCTAGCATAAAAGAAAAAATTGAACATATTTATGCAGTCGATTCTAAATTAAGGGAGAAATTGTAATGAACCTTTCCATCAGAAAATGTACCCAATTCCTTACCAATACAAGGACGAGGTACAGAGTCAAATAGACATGATGCTAGAGTGGGAGATAATAAAAAAGTGCCCTTCTCCTTACATAAACCCATTGGTTATTGTAAAGAAGAAGGATGGCCATATTAGAGTATGTCTGGATGCTCGCATGTTAAACACTATAACTGTGCCAGAGTGTGACATTCATCCACCTGTACATGAGCTCCTAACTAAGTTTCATAAGAGGTCAATTTTCTCTACATTTGAATTAACAGCTAGTTATTGGCAAATACCGTTACATGAGAATGATCAGCAATACACAGCATTTCATTTTCAGGGCCAGTCGTATGTTTTCAGATGGATGCCTTTTGGTCTCATTAATAGCGGTGCTGGCTTAATCAGATGTTTGGACATGATTTTTTCAAAACAATTAAAAGAAAAGATCATCATCTATGTGGACGATATTGTCATTGCTTCTGACAATTTAGAAGAGCATCTCCAACATTTAGAAATGTTTTTTAATGAGTGCGCTCTGAAAAATGTCAAAATTAATCTGGAGAAGTGTTTAATAGCCACTAAAAAGATTACTTTTCTGGACATTTAATAAATGAGCATGGTATCCAACCCCATCCAGAAAAGATTGCAGCAATTCAGCGCTTCCCCATACCAAAAACTGTAAAACAACTGAAATCTTTTTTTGGGTTGTGCAACTACTACAACCATTTCTATCAAAATTTTGCTGAGGACACGATACATTTGTCCAAATTGTTGAAAAAGGCTGAGATATGGAAGTGGACCCAAGATCATGATAATGAATTTAACTTAATTAAGAATAAATTTTTAAAACACGTAATTTTAATATATCCTGATTTCAATAAAACATTTTATGTGCAAACAGATAGTAGTTACTATGGTCTGGGTATAGGGTTATTTCAACTCGATGAGGATCAGGTACCTCATGTATTGTACTTCTTGAGCAGACATCTGAGAGGTTCTGAGTTGAACTACACTATAACTGAAAAGGAAACCCTAGCTGTTGTCTGGGCTTTTCAGAAATTAAGGCAATTTTTGTTAGGTTCTAGTGTAATTGTACTGACCGACCATAGAAGCCTAGAGTTTTTGAATAAAAGCTACCTCAGTAATAAGAGACTTATTAGGTGGAGCTTATATCTCCAACAATTCAATTATAGAGTAATCTATATTGAAGGGAGACAGAATATCCCTGCTGATATTCTTAGTCGCCACCCTATCTGTTTAATGACACAAAATCCCAATAGCCAAAACATAATTATAAGTAACGTGGATTTGGTTAGGGATGAATCTATAGCTGATGATTATGAAAATCTCACTATGATTCAGAGTCAGGATATTAAATTAAATAGGATCATGACTATCTTAAATAATCATGATAATATAAATAGCAAAAATAAACACGTTAAAATGATTTTTGAAAGATACAAAATTTATCAAAATTTACTTATGTATAACATAAATCCTAAACAGGGGGAATCATGGAGGATAGTTGTCCCTAACTCCATGATTGATAAACTGATTATGTACATTCATAGTAGCTATGGGCACTATGGCGCACCAAAAATTATGTATGTTTTAAAGTCAATATTTTTCTTTAATAAAATGTATAAACGCGTAATTAAAAAGGTTAAAACGTGTAAAATATGTCTAAAATCTAAACATTGCAGTAAATCTTACGTGGGAATCATGCAACCCATCATTCTGGATCATCCTAATGAATTATTAGCGATTGATTTTTATGGGCCCTTACCACCATTCAACCGTCAAAAATTTATACTTGTTACATATGATGTTTTTAGTAAGTTAGTTTCAGCCTATCCGGTACCTAAAACCAGCGCTCATTATGTTATTAAAAATATGCTTAATTATCAATTTCCTTTAGTTGGAAAGCCAAAAATAATTCTTACTGATCATGCAACCGCCTTTATATCTGGTAGATGGAATGAGTGGATTCGAACTCAACACCTCAGACATGTCATGAGCTCCATTAGAAATCCTCAGTCTAATCCCTGCGAACGTGTTATGCGGGAGCTCGGTAGATTATTTAGGGTTTATGTAGCTGATGATCATAAACAGTGGGTGCACAAACTTCCTGAGGTTGTTAATTATATAAACAGCACTTGTAATGAATCCACAGGTTTCACACCTTTCCGTCTACACTATGGCAAACATGAAAATTTACTGATTCAAACACCGATACCCATAACCAGAGAACCAATAAATATAAATCATGATATAAGTCAAGCTAAAGTAAAGCTGCATATTATGGGTACTAAGAGAGTTAAAAAGGCCCATAATAAACCACATCCGTTCCGAGTAGATGATCTAGTTCTTGTTAGAACACCCCATGTTAGCAACCTGCAAAGAAATCAGTTTAGGAAATTCCTTGAATTATATGAGGGTCCCTATAAAATTTGTAGCAAGGTAGGAGAGAATGCTTTTATATTGATTACACCAGAGGGGGAGAAAGGGACATACAATGCTAGAAGCTTGATCCCATACCCATCAGAAGTATAGAATTTTAATATTAGATAAAACTTTGCGTATAATAGTTGAATAATATGTGAATTTGTATTAAAAGCAGTATAGTTTGTATTTTAGTGATATAAGGTTGAATTCAATCATGGTATGTGATAAAGAGATTAAATGTCAATGAATGAAGTAGACATTAATTTAAAATTTTTTATTCGAAGGAGGAGGTTATTGTGCCCTTTTCTATAGGTCAATGATGGTTATAAATGGTCAATTACTAAAAAAATTTTAAAATTAATATTATATAGTATTTAAAATTATAGACTATATTAAGCAGTAAAAGATTAATATGATATATTTAATAATAAATATTGTGATGGTGAGAATTGTATCTAATTCTATATTTTTCTAAATTGTTTTTCAAAATTTTATATAATTATTTTATATAATATAAGTAGCAAATTTATTAAGACAGATAAAATTAGACTAAACACCGGAAATGACTACGTGACTGTCTGGAATATTCTATGTATAAGCACCGGTTTAAATTAATACTAATAATTAAAATATTTAAATAGTATATTATAGAAGTGGATGGAATTGTCACACATCATAATAAAAATAAGTAGTATACACCTTTATTAATTATTGTTTCAAAATTGTTTTAAAGGTAGTTAAATTGTAATAGATAATAATTGATTTAAAAATAATAATGAGTTAACATTTAAGTCTATTACGTCATGATTTTAAAACTTTAGAAATTGTTTATAAATCCAAGTAGGGATTGACCAATAAAAAATAGATCTTGGCAGACAACCAAAATCGCGCCAACTAATTGTATAAACGGGGGAGAACAAAAATGTGTTGACTCCAGAGCAGAGGTAAAATTTTAAGCTCTCTAATAATTTTTTTTCTCTTCAATTTATTAGTCAATTTTATTATAATTTTAATAATATCTTTGAAAGAAACCAACTGACAATTTAAAAATCATCCGAAGAGAATCTTAGAATAAAATGTTTTAAAAAAAGTTTTTCATAGTAATGTTTCACTAACTTTACAGTAACCTGCCAGTGGATTCTATCGAAATATAATCGGAGTTTTCAATAGAAAATGGATAGATTCTTAAAACCAAGTTGTAAATTTTATAATGTTCCAAATATGTTAATATTATTCGTTGATATAGTTTATATAGCGTATCACTATGAAAGCTGCTTTCGTGCGTATAAAATCAATGAAAGGACATTGTGCGCAAAGTTAATGAAGATAATGGAAAATAAAAATAAGTATTATTCGTATAAGAATAAATGGACAAAAGGAATTTTAATATTGAAATAGTTTGAATTGCTTTCTTTAAGATGACTTGAGAAAATACTCTAGAAAATAGTTAAAGATCGAAAGTAGTGTATATAAAATAATAATGAATGAAAGTGAAGTTTACCAAGGAAAACACTTGCCTAAAGAAAAAAAAAATTTTACAGAAGAGAAATATAAAATATTGGATCCATGGAAAATGCAATTGGTACCGTAATTATTAAATAATTGTAGTTTAACTAGAAATAAAGATGCATCAACGCGCCGAGGTAATATTCGCCAGAACATTAAAAAGCTTCGTGGGATAACTAAATAAAATGTTTTCTAATAATTTTGGATTAAACACTAAAACTAAAGATCGTCTAAACAGTTTATTAAATGAACTAATTTATTTAAAACTTTAATAAGCAGAAAGGAGAACATTCGGACAAAAGAAGAAATAATAAATATTATGGGACTAACCAAGATTTACCGTCAGAAAAATATGTGATTATGGTTTGAATTATTTTCTTTACTAATCTAAGTTAAACATTAAGTTTTAGATAGCGATAGGGAAAACAAAATACATTAATTCGTGATATAACATTATATGAAATAATATGTTTTGATTTTGAATTTTAAAATAAAATTGTATGTATGTGGAAATTTGTATATTTGCGATGCTCGAAGAGAAAGAAACCTACTACGAACTCTGATAGGAAGATAAAGATTGTTTTTGGTAACATTTATAATTATTAATGATATATAATGTATGTTTTATTTATTTAGATCAGCTGAGAATCGAATGAATGTAGCGCAAAAGTTTTATTGTTATTATTGTTGTAAAACGCATTTTTGAAAACAACACTCTAAAACACTTTGAGATGTGATTAGATTTTTAAAAATATGCATACGATAATCATTTTATGTGTTATTAATATAGTTCAATATAACCGATGGTTATGTGATATTTTCTGTTAATTTTCCGATTGGGATATTTAAATGTTATTTTAACAAAACGTAGATGTTGAACCTACAGTGTAATAAAGCAAGACAAATTGTTCTTATGGAATAGGGAAATGTTTTTATATTAGCGAATTTTGTTTATTGTTTTTAAAAAGTAGTTAGTATTTTATCGATGTTGGATACAGTAAAAATCTCGAGAGATAGTTTGGGTAGTGACTTGGTAGTACGTGGTGATTCGGAAACCAAGAGGATGTATTAAAAACTAGGATGCTACAGGGAGTGAAATAATAGGTAGTTTTAGATGTTAATCAGCGTAGTTAACAAAGCCCTACGACTGGTACACATGTTGTCTTGGACAGTGGTATTTTATATATTTCTTGTGAGTCGTACTAGATGTTTGGTAAAGCTGAGTAAATAGCTGCCACATCACGCTTATCGCCAAGGTTATTAGACAATGAATGTCGGACCTATTCACACTGTTCCATACATTTTTGAAGTATATTGCGGATAAGTTATCTATCTATTTTCCCGATATCCTATACATCTTTTGCTATCTTTATCTGTATTTCTTGCAACTACATCGTTATATGATAAGTCTATTAAAAGGGAAACAATAGATATTTTAGAATGTATGTCATGCTATTATTTGGAATAAGAATAGTTAAGTGTTAACGAAGAGTAGATTATGATTATTGAAAGAAAGATGCAGATATCCTAAGAAGGGAAGGAGTTAGAGAATTATTTTAATTCCTTTTTAAGAAATGAACTATAATTTTATAAAAGTATATCCAAATAGAAATATACAAAAAATATTAAATATAATTTCACGTTTTCTTATTGTTAATTATATTTTAAAAAATATAAGTATTGCATATTTAAAAAAATACAATAACATTCGATAATTATAGTATATGTGAAACTGTAACAGGTGATAATTAAACCCGTGTTATGGTATTATACATGAGTATGGCTTATGGAATAAACGTATTATAGTTTACGAGCATTGGAGAACAAACGTTAAAAGTAATAATAATATTTGAATAATATGCGGAGTGACTTATATAAAGTTACAAGAAAATGTAATTTTCTTTTAAAAACCATATTGATTGTAAAATTATGATGTTATAAATGATGTTTATCCACATAGATAATTTATAATACAGTAACTTTAATATTAAAAGGTAAAGAATGGTGTTACCCATAAAATAGTTAAAATAAGTGATATGATAAACCTAATGAGAAATAAATAAATAACTTTTAAAAGGCATAATAAGTTTAATTAACGATAAAAGAAATATAAATGTGTATAATTCAGCTATTGTAGTGTAAAGAAAAATGAGGATATCCCTTGTAAATAGATGTAGATGGATTTGTTTGTTTTATTTATTTTTATTGATGTTAATAAAATTTTAAAATTTGTTTATTAAAACTTGTGTCTGAGTTTTGTTTTCTCTACATCATTGCATGAATTCACAGGGTATGTTCACAACCATTAAACTAAGTATATGATTGTTTGCACAAAAGATAAATAGAGAAGTATGTTTAATCTTAAATATTTATTGATGTTCTTGTAATTAAATAATTATCAAATTGCATTGCGTTACTGGTCATCAATCCATTATCATAATATTTTGCTAAATTATATGCTATTAGTTGCCACTTGCTTTATTTATCAGATTATCTAAACACTGCCACTTATTAATTTATTTTATTACTTAAAGATAAAAAAGGGGATATTAGATTATTAACTAATTTATTACGGTTATAAATTTGCGATGAAAGAAAAGCTGTACTAGTTGGATTAAGCAATGAAGATTGTGATTATTATTGTTTTATTATTAATCTAATTGCAGAGTAGTAGATTATGACATAAAATCCCTTATCATATTTTGCTACCATATGTTTATTAACATATGAATAAATTTAAGAACCTGAGATTATTTCATTTGAGCTAGATGATTACTATTATTATTATTAGAGATAAAAGATTAATACTTTAATTGTTAAATGAGTCTTAGTGATTAGAAGTTGCGGAAGTCATAAGAATACTATGTAGTTATTATGTGTAATAGTAGTATAAGGGGGGATAGTGTTCTTATGCCATTGAGGTGGTATCCTGTGGGATATTGTCTCAATGTAATCTACCTTGTCACCCGTATTTCCACTTCTAGTCTCATGAATTCCTGAATATTTATTTGAGTTAGTTTAAAACAGAACCTAAGTTAATTTTAAGAAACTTGAGCTAGTAAAGCATTTAATTGAATATTTCATTAATTATTAGAGCTAGAACCCGGTTAGGTGATTTTCACTATATTATATTTATTTTGGGGGAAGTGGAGATGCGGGAATGGGGTGGTTAGATTATGGCCCTCAACGTGATTGGCCTGATGTGTAGTGGAGCTACACACGATGACAAGGGCAGAATATATATATATATAAAATTATTAATCAATGTCTGTATTCCAATTATAATAAAATATATATAATTATTCAAAACAATACAATAATTAATACAGTAAAACAATATTTAAAAAAAAAATATATACCAATTTAATAGAATACTTTCAACTATCTATGTAGTCATTGTCAACTAGATTCAAATTGTATTAGAAAAAACCATTACAAAGTAAACAAAAAGTAATACGTCATACATCAATTTTCCCACAATTCATTAATTTTTATATTACCAACTGTCTGTTTATCCGTACCTTTTCACTTTTTTATTAACATAGTTCTTTAATTTTGCATTTATTATTATTTCTTTCCCAATACACAAAATCTTAACTTTATTAAAATCAAAATCAAAACCATAATTACATGTTACATTATGATCAAAAATACTGATGGTGATACATCATCATTTCTAACATTCTCTTGTCTTGATTTTTGCACTGCTTATATAGTCAGTCCTTCTTTGATCTTTTCTCCAATGTGAGATCTTCCATTATATCCTTTCACAAACACATTATTTATATTTGCACAACTTTGATTTAAAATACCTACACCTTTTTTTTGAATTATTTATTAATCTATTTAAATTAGGAGTAGTTTTAAAATCAACTCCGACATATATTTTTATATATCTGTTTTATAAATTTCACTTGTTCATTACTTGTTCATTGATAAGATAAAATATACTTGGATATCAATACCATTTATTTGTAATGAACAAGTGAAATTTATAAAACAGATACATAAAAATATAAGTCGTGAGTTGCATTTTATACTACTCCTAATTTAAATAGATTAATAAATAATTCAAAAAAATAGGTGTAGTATTTTAAATCAAAGTTATGCAATATATAAATGGCTATGTGTTTGTGGAAAGGCATATATTGGGGAATCTTGATGTACATTGGAGAAAAGATCAAAGGAGCATTTGTTGTTATATAAATGAGTGCAAA
>JAQFVV010008279.1:0-35561 GCA_028023455.1 Epiperipatus broadwayi
TATGGGCCAAAAATCAAAATGCATGTCAAAAGTATTATATAAACATATAAAATTAAGAAACTTATTAAAGCATCTCTCACTGCACTACGTCTGTGACCATTATTTATCTTCAAATAATATTGCTGTTATAATATTTTTAGCAATAATTTAAACACCGCTATAATAGTATAGTCATGCATTCTAAAAATGATAAAAAATCATATGCTAAATCAATCAATAGTGAGCTCAGAGATCATGATGAAGTAAGATGTAGCTCTCACTTTCCCATAGTAGAATTGTTTTCTTATTCCACAATTACATATCCTGCATATTGAAAGAGAAGATTACTGACACTAAAAAGTCTCCCAAATCAGCCAACATATATTAACCTAAACTTAAACATCACCAAGGACACAAACTGCTTTTTTTCCAAATTATTGAAAGTGCTGTAAAAGTATATCTATGACAGTAAGTAACCTTACCGATTTACTAAAGACAATATGAGAAGTCCCTGTGATTTTATATACATGTAATTAAAAGCCTTTAATAATTTAATTTTTTTATTTTGTGTATGTAAACATTAATTACAGTAAGGTTTTTTATATATATTATAAATACTAACATTATAAGGTTAATCGTAAGATTTTATGTAGAAAATTACTTATATTTAATCCTTATTAATTTTTTTTAATTTTTTTATTCTATTAATACACTAATAATGTTAATATTTTATATATGTTGAAAAGTAAAAGTTTTTAAATAGATGGAAAACTAAAGCCTGTCTGAATTTTAATAATTATCATTGCTTGTTCTTTCTAATATCGTTCTTTTAAAAAACAGAATGACATATAAATATGTAAATTTAATATTTATCAATAAAGATTGTCTTAAATAAAAACTATTCTTGTTTTTTTTTAATTATTTAGCTCTTTGCACAAATCCTAACTTATTAATTTCATTCTGAATTCATATATACACAATTCACTCTAGATTCTAAGAAATCACTTTCTGAGTTGGAAAAATGTTGGAATATTATTGGTAAAAACTAGGATGGTATTGCCAGAATGTAATATGTTTTTAGGTATTCTTTCTGAGAAGAAAGTGATACCCAAAATTAGGGAATAGCAACGCCATCTACAAAAAAAATATACACTTATGGATAAAAGTTAAGTGTGACTTTTTAAGAAATGATTTGCATGCTGTGATCAGGAAATATAACTTGGATATCTTATATAAAGCAGTTATATAAGTAGCATATGGTTTGATCATCATCATCAGGTCAAATATATTTATACTTTGATTAGGCAAACATATGGTTGGATTAGTTTTTGTTAAATAGATGACTCATCATGATGATCTAAAGATAATCTAGTCACATGTTGAATGACATTTATATGCAATATATGAGTCATAGGTAGAAACACCACACAGGTTTCCAGTGCAATACAGAAAATAAAGAATGCAATAATTCAAATAATTACTTCAAACATGTAAGTTAATAAGACAGTGTTTATAAAAAAATATATAGAAAAAATTTAATTAATCAATATGTCAGAAATATTAAAATTCATTGACTTTTGTGATACATATATTGATTGATGATTCATATCAATGGCATGTAATCATATCATGACCATTGATGCACACTTTTTGGGAGGGTAGGATCCTGTACCTTTGGAAATAGTCCACCACATCATGCTCTGTGACAGGAAGGTCTCAAATTTTTATCATTGTGACAATTTATTAAAAAAAAAAAAAACACTAAATTGAACCAAAGTACAACAATGTTAAGAGCGCCTTTCCAGCTATTATGTAAATTATAAAAAAATAAAATAAAGCTTCTTAATGAAATTTATCAGAATTTAGTCCGTTTTTTAAATTTAACAATAGATTTTTTTTTTAATTTAATAACTAACACATCATTGGCAGATTACAGTCTCTCAAAACTGTACTTGAAAATTCACAAGTACCCTTTCTCATTTTTTAAAGCGTTGATGGATATTGTGAATAACATAATTAAACAAACTTCTTGAAATTGTAAGTATTATATTATTATCCAAATTATTTACCTACTTATTCCTATATTTAAATACAGATATATTTTATATCCCTGGAGTTCAAATCCCTTATAATTATTCCTATATATATATATTTATATAACCTAATTTAAGTATTATTTTTACGTTAGTTGGTTAAAGAACGGTAGAATATATCAAATATTTTATAAATAATAATTGAAGCAAAAATTGTATATATATATTATCAAACTAATAATAAAAGACTAATCTAAACGTAACTAAAGCCAATAAACCAAAAATAACCATTGAAATGATTTATAATTTAGGTTTATCAAAAAAGAAAAAAAACTTGCCAAACAAGAAACAAAGTAGGTGAAAAATAAATTGCAAATTGACTTGCTTAGACAAACACGAGGAACAGAAAAAGTAAAAATCTGCTTGATTATCGTTATTATAATTAAACTGATTTTGAATATAAAAAAAAAATAAGAAAAAGAAATAACTCAATATTTTTGATATAAAAAAAAAAACAAACAATATTTTATATTCATAAATATGGCTTTGAAATATTTAAGTATTTGTGTGTGTGTGTGAAATAACAATATACATATATAATTTTATAAGCGCCAATCTGAAGTTTCCAGTGATATAAATCAAATAAAAACTTAATATTGATTTTTTTTTTCACTCTTTGACTTGCGAGTTTTTATTAAAAAAAAAAAAAGATTCAGTATTCACAAATGCAACTTTTTTTCTAAACCAGACATTTTAAAAATGTGAAACGCGTAGCCCAAAGTTAAAAGTAGTTGAACGTGTTACAGAAAAGCGAATGTGATTTTCTAGAAGAGTGATAACATCCATTACATTTTTTTTTTCTAAAAATCAATTTTTAAATAAATATCAAAAATAGTCGGACTGAAATCTTTGATTTTTTTTTTTTCCCCATTTTTACAGGTAAAAAATAAGCTGCAGGAAGCGTTTGATAGTAGTGTTAATGGGTCATAATATGAAAGTTTTACCAATCATTTTAATAAATATACTTTATATAGCAGTATATATGTTTTTATATGACCAAAAAAATAATCATCAAAAACCTTACCTACTTTTATAATTATTACTGAGTGCGTGATTTGTAATTCGTTTGATAAATCTGAAATACGAAAATTGAATGGGGAATATTTAATGATTTTTATTTCAAAAATTATTTTACGAAGTAATATATATGCGTGTACAATCGCAGCATCAAAAATATGCAGCAAACGTTGTATTTATATATTGGACTATTTCCTTCATCTAATATAAGTATTGAATGTCTTTAGAAAAATTTAACTTTATTTAAATATAATAGCACACAAGTTAATATATGCACAATGTTTTGAGGGGTATTATTCTCCTCTCTTCTTCAGGTGTTGGTAGCCTGACCAGTGACATTCCTAGCATGGGAAATCGAATCTGGACGCTTAGATTCTTGAATACTGAATTTTAAGGTAACACTGTAATCAGATGAGCCACCTTGACAAAGACAATAGTCTGTATGTAATTTCTTATACTTATCTATAAAATTCCTCATGATTTCTCCACTTTTTTCTAAAAGCAAAGTTGATTCGTGATTTTCTTATTTTATGTACAATCACACTAGGTTGACTTATAAGATTGTTTGCCATTATCATGTGAGCAGCTTCTTTAAATTTTCTTTGTTGTACCTTTTCTTCTCTAATATTTTTGTATTTTCCCAATTGAACATATGTTCACTGATACATATATGATATCCTACCTTAGACACATCTGTTTTCTCTCTTCTAATCATCAGTTTGGGTTCCTACAAGCACTTTTCAATGGGATGACAAGTCTCACCAATATATGTTTTCTGCATTCATATGGTATTTTATAGATACAGTTCATTTCTTTTCAGCACTTCAAGTTTAGGCTTTGTAGATGTTGAAATTTTTCATAGTGTAGTATGGTTCTGGAAAGTGGTTCTGATGTTATACTGATTGCAGATTTTGCTTGTTTGTTATTTTTGGCATATATGAGTGCACCACGGTACTAATAATTGTTTTTTTGTGATGGCTCTTTTTGATGTCTATTTAAGGTTTCCTTAATAACAGCTGATGGATAACCATTTTTATAAGTGTTTGTAATATATAGATCTTTTCTTTTTTCAAATCACTGGTTTCTGAACAGACTTCTTATGCTCTGTTCCATAGTGATAGCATAACATCATGTTGTGTTTCTGGTGTGATTGAGGGTATAGGCTAAGTATTTTCCTGTATGTGTGGGTTTTCTGTATAGTTTTGATTTTGTCATAAGTGAGTCTGGTCACAAATGCATCTAAGAATGCCAATTTTTTTTTGTTCTGATTTTATTATGAATTTAATTGAAGGGGATATGTTGTTGATGTGTTTCCAGAAAGTTTGTAGTAGTGCTTCACTAGGTGACCATACAACAAATGTATCATCTACATAGCAAGGCCAAACTTTAGGTGGATAGGAGTAGTCTTTATGGTGGTTGTTTCAAGTTCTTCAATGTAAATATTGCTAATGAAAGTATGTTATTTTTATGCAAAATGTTAATAGTTCCACTAGACTATATATTTGTTCTGGTTTTAAGCTATTATCAATATTTAATCTTTTCCTTACAATAGTCAATACTTCTTCACATGGTACATTTGTGAATAAACTTTCCACATTAAAGCTTGCTAGTAAATCAGTTCTTTCAATTTTTATGTTCTTGATTAATATCTACAAAAATTTTAGAATACCTGACAAAAGACTGGGTATTGTATGCCAAAGACTAAGAACTTTGAGAAAAAATCTTGACAAATTTTAGCAAGATGAATTTCTAGAACTAATAATAGGTCTTAATGAAACACGATCCTTATGTATTTTAGATAGACCATAAAGATGAGGAATTTTTCTGAAATATGTTAATTACTTTTTTCTAAATCACTGGAGTATCTGCAATGCTTTCTTCTTAATACTTGTAACTTTATTTTTGAACTTGGTATCTGATTTTTTGTCACTTGTCTATATTGGCCTGCTGTGAGGAGTTCTTTGTAATTTGTTGTCATAATCAGTTGAATCTATTACAATTGTGGCATTGCCTTTATTAGTAGGAAGAATAATTATAGATTTATCTACTTTCAGATTTTAATTGCTTTTCTCTTATCATATAATATGTTTGACTTCAATCTTTGCTGCTTATCAACTGTTCTATTTTTCAACATAATTCTGCTGCTTCTTCTAAAGGCAGTTTTTGAGTGACTTCCTTGGTGGCTTCTATTATATCTAATAAAAAGATATTATACAGTGTTATGGCAAAGTTTAATTCTTTTTCAAAAACAGAAATTTCAACACCTGTTAGAAGTTTAGAATTGAGATTTTTAACAGATGAAGCTGGTACATTGTTTGCTACATTATGATTGATGTACGTTTGCAATTTTTTTTTTATTGGCATTCTTTTATTTTCCATGTAAGGAGAATATGATTTTCTTACTGCTTGAGAAATTCTTATAAAGTCTTCATCAGTAAGTTTATTTTTTAGAAAGTGGAGAAATTAGAAGAAACCTAATAAACATCACATGACCACCACCTCTTATGCTTGTGTATAACTGTTGTTAAAATAGGAAAATCTCACTATACGTATTTCCACACACAGCAAACTAGGGTAATCAATGGATGCCAGAAGGCTTGTGCATAAAATCACCATCTATCTTGTTGTGTGCGGCAATATATATAGTGAGAATTGCCTGTTTTAGAAGAAACCTCATAGATAAATATATAAAATTTCTACAGACTTTTCCCTTTGTAAAGGTGGTTCAGGTGGTTAGTCTATTACCTTAAAATTCAATATTCAAGAATCTAAGGGCCCATGTTTGATTGTCTTGCTAGTAGTGTTACTGGTCAGGCCAGCAACACCTGAACCAGAAAGGAGAATAATAAATACCTCTCAAAATGTTTTTCATATACTAACCTGTGTGCTATTACTAACAGTTGATTATATGTGGAATATTTAAATAAAGATATTTTTTCTAAAGACATTCAATACATATATTAGATGATGGAAAAGGTCCAATATATAAATACAACTAAAATATCATTATCATACGTTGTGCGTGTACTAACCTATGTGCCATTACTAACAGTTAAATGTATTTGGAAAATTTAAATAAAATTACATTTTTCCGTAGACATTCGACATTTATATTAGATGATGGAAATAGTCCAATATATAAATACAACTAAAATACCATCATCACAAACCTTCAGGGAAAACGTAGAAAACGTGTGGCAGTAAAATAATTAGATATATTTGTATATGTTAGTACAAGTTGTAAAATAATTAGATATATTTGTATATGTTAGTACAAGTTGTTACTCAGTAAAAGCTAGCAAAAACATTAATTAAAAACTTTTTTTTATATTAACACACACATGACAAGTGAAATTAAATTCTGTAAAAATGATCATTACACTATGAAAATTGCCCTCCCCTACTAGATAAAAAAAAAATTAGATGAATAAGTAATTCTTTTGCGTACTTAAGTACGTATGTTTTTATGAAGCGGTGGAGGGTTTTCTTCTTTTCTTTCTTTATTTAGCTAAATACACTTTTAGTCGAGCACCATAATCATAGCTAGAATATAAATCAAGGTGTAATGAACTGACAGGTAAATACTGATCATAAATAAAATATGTACATTCTTCCCTAATTAATATCATAGGCTTGCAAATGATGTTATGTTTTACATTGACTATTTAATAGAGAAAGAAAAGAGTTTATATTTTTTTAAAAATTAATTAAATTCACAAGTAAATAATATAAATATAAAAACAATTATCCAGTTTATAAAAAAGCGTCTGCCATTTATAAATGAGAATGGCCATTTCTATTTCAAGAAAAGAAAAGAAGCTGTTCCAGAAAACAGTTTTGGAATGAGTATACAAGCCAATCTGTGAACCACAATACATCCACATATAAAACATGCTGTGTCATTTTCCTGTCTATTTAATATTTTGTGATGCTCTTCTTTTGAAATATTTTATCACCATGTCTAATTGCAGCTCTCCTATGTTTTCTATTTCCTGCAATATTTTACCAATGGAAATACTTCTTATAATGTAAATAAAGTCTATCTCTTTCATAAATACTTTGCTTAAGTTTAACATAAAACACTCAATATCTTTCATAAGTTTTGAATTGTTTGTTTACTTTAAATGTTTTTTTTTTCATGTGTCAAAGCATTGGCCGAGAAACGAACCAACGAACCCAGGACAACTGCTTGTAAGGCAGCTGTGCTTATAACTTGACCACCAGTGTTTGACTACTTTAAATGTTTAATCAACAAAAGTGTACTTTTACACAATAGTGGATTTGATAGTTTTGCAAGCAGCAAGTTGAAAAACTTATTGATTGGTTATGTGATTTCGCCATTGTATTTTTAAAATTTTGCAATGCAACCATAAATAAAACTTTTTGATGCCTTTATATTGCATTAATAGGATAACCAAATCTCATGTATATAGAATAAATTAAGCACATAACAGCTTCACATTCAACTAACATAGTTCTGCAATGAAATAGTGTGATTTTCTCAATAGCAGCAATGGTACAATGGAGTTTAGGTTGCCCTTCAACATTGATATCCACTTTTCTATTTATAAAATTACCAAAGTACTTAAATTGGTTTATATTCTCATGCTGATCACTATTGAAGCTAAAACTTGTGACAATTGTCATTGGCTGATAGAAAATTCAAGTTTTTTAAACATAAATTATTAAACAAAGGTTACACTCCAAACAATAAAAACATTACACAGATCATCTTTTAAACTTCAAAAATGGAATAATCAACATACTGTAAATTTGGAACCCAAAAAGTTGAAGTTCTTGGTGTTTTTTTTTGTTTTTAATCCATTTGAATTCCACCATCAAACTTGTATTAGATCTTGATGACTGTTGTTATCTATATTGCAGTTCCGAAGTGCATTACCATAAAATTAAAAACAATATATCCTTATTTAATTCCAGGTATTGTTTCAAATATCCCAAATTCTCCAGCTGTAGTAATTACTTTTCATTCCATCATGATGAAGTTATATGATATTCCACCTGCGCTAATAAACATTTCCTCCACGTCATCATGGAAAGGCTTTCTTGGACAACTAACTAATTTTAAATAATACCCTAGATCTATTCAATTAATTAAATCAAAAGTCTTGACCAAATCAATAAAAGCAATGTATAAATCACTCTTTTGTTCCTGACACTTTTATTTGCATTTGTCTGGCAACAAAAACCATATCTATAGCTCTTCTTAATCTCTCTAAAACCACAGTAAGTCATTGATAACCTTTCATCTATAACTGGATACAATCTATTTAACAAAAGCCTTGAAAGGATCTTTGCTGTTGGTGGCTAATAATGATATTCCGTGATAATCTTTTATTTCTAAAATTGGAACAATAAATGCATTTTGGAGATCAAATGAAAAAAGTTCATTAGTCCATATTGTTCTAAAAAATTTCAATATTTTTGAAGCCAATATGTCACTCTATTTCATCAATATTTGCAATCTTTTTATTTTTTAAGATTACAAAAAGCTTTTTGTTTCACTAAGTTGGATTTTTTGTCCAAATCCAAATAAGAAGTCAAAATGGTCATATCATTAAAAGTCACTAAACATCACATGATCACCATTTCTATACTAGCACATAGATCTAGGTGCAGTGCTCTCAGATCCAAGGCTCCTCACTGATGATGGCCACAAGCCAGAAACTAATCTGGGGATATTGGATGAGTAGGCACTAGATAGGGATTTTATGCACAAGCCTTCTGGCATCCATTGATTACTCTGTTTGACACAGGGTGGCACTACTGTATGGAGAGTTTATCATTAAAAGTCATGATCTGAATTCTTATAACATTATTCAAATAATAACCAAATTACTTCTTACATTTGTAACATCATTGTCATCATATAAGAAATTTTTCCTTTTTTTTGAATTTAATTAAATTGTGATACCATTTCTAACATTCATTTGTTGTTTTCAATGTATCAAAAAAAGACAGAATAATCACAATCAGCAAATTTCTGCACTTTTTTGGTCCAGGTTTAATTCACCAACTATTTCTAAGCTTTTTTTGTCTCTATGGTTTTCATCCACCAATCAGTTTTAAGCCTCTTTCTCTGTTATGAAATGCCACATTTATTATTCCTTTTAATCATATTATTAATAATGAGATCATTGTTAGAAAATCACTTATGATTGGTCTCTTTAATGAATCCAAAAACAGATTCCACTTTTCAATATGAACATACTAAAAAGGAAACATCAATTTTCTTGATAATATGATTGAAATAACTATTTTTAATGCAAAATTTGATTCTTTCAACTAACTGGATTTGTAAATGCTCTTATAATATGAACATTTCTTGTATTCTGATTCCTAACTATGATGTAATCTATTAAATGTCTTTGTTTTGAGTGTAGAAGCATCCATATTCCTTTCAAGTGATTTTTTGTATAAATAAAGTGTTTGTGATACTCAATCCATATGTAGTACAAAAATTTAATAAATCATTTCACTAATACTATTATTTCACAACAATTTTTGTCCAAAGTCTACTATTTGTACCAAAGTATGCATTAAAGAAGAAAAATTTTAATTTTTAATGATATTGTAAAAATACTATTTGACAAATAAAAGTTATATTTCTCTGAATTCTCTGTTTTTAATATTGAAGTATAGAAAGTAATAAAATGAATAGGGGTTCCACTGTGCAAGATAAGGTTTAAAATCATTAGCCATTCATTGATACAATTAGAAATTCAAAGAATAGATATACTAAATTAGGCTTTATAGCAAATCCAACACCACACATTCTCCTTTCACTAATTGATCTGTCCATGCAAAAAAACTTGTATCCATTTATCTGATTTATTAAACTTTCTTCATATGGAAGATAAATTTCACTGAAAGAAGGTATCTCGGTAATTTTTTAATCATTAGTGCTGATCTCTATTCTAATCTCAAGTAATGATGACACATTTCATGATTTTATATTTAGAAGAAATAATTTATAATATTAATCATTGGTCTTTCACTACTTCATCCTTTACACCACTATTACTACTGCTACTGCTACTACCACTACCACCACTACTACCACACCACCACTACCACCACCCCACCACCACCACTACTACTACTACTACCACTATTACCACTACCACTACCACCACCCCACCACTACCATTACTACTACTACTACTACTACTACTACACTACTACTACTACTACTACTATTATTATTGTTGTTGTTATTATTATTATTATTATTATTGGTGGTGGTGTTGTTGTTATTATTATTATTATTATTTTAATGAAAGTATAGTGTATATCCTTAAGCTAGATGTAATTAGAGGAGATTTGAACGCAGACTTTCAAACCTTTTTAGTCATCCACTCCATCTTACATTATTATTACTAATCAGATATCCTAAAATCTACAAATTTAATTTCTGTTGTTTATATTTCAAAGTTGTTAAAATTAATAGAATATATGTGTAAATATAAACTGCATAATACTCTCTTGGAATAAATATATATATAAAAGTATTTTTCCAACATATCAAAAAAACTAAGCAGTACAACTATATCATTTGTTTGCAATTTCTTAGCTGTGATCATTTTTATTCTGCTTGTTGCTGAGCAATTATAAATAAATGATATGGCTCGTATTATATTGTCTTATTGGTATGTAAGTGTAATTTTTTATTAATAGATTTAAAATTATGAATTATATAATCAAGCAAATGAAAATTTAATACAAGTCAAATGTCTCTTCTTGTTGCTATATGAAACACTAATTCCAATACATTCATTGTAAAAACTTGTTGATTCCCAATATATGGAGATTCCCATTGAAGGATATATTAAAATGCTACATTAAATATATAATGTGTTTTAAGTACCATATGGAAGATATTTATCCGCCAGTAGAAATATGTTATAACCAGTCATTATCTCAATATAACTTGTTCTAGTAGCTCAAAATTTGAATTATATATTTTAATAATAATAATGAATTTTGCTGAGAACAAAGTTATTATACTGACATGAGCACAATTTAATTTCATTAACAATTGATCAAAAGTTAAAAAGTTTATATACTCTGAGAAAAAAATCATGTAAGACCTTTTTAGTATTAAAAAAAGCAATTTGATGCGTCAATAATTTATACTATATGATGCCTCACGTCTTAGAACATTCTTAATACGTATTTGTCTATCTGACTATGATGAAAAAAATGGTGAAATCTATAAATTAACATCTTTTTATAACGTTTTATTAATATTCAGTTTTTTGTTATCTTTAGCTATTAAAGAGGGAACATTTATTTGTTTGTTGTAAAAACTTTTTCTTTTAAAGATATCTTTTGTATTATTTAATAAAAGAATTTGTGATTAAATATCAAGATATTAGCAGAATTGAATTTTTAATAGCAGACAGAATGGGGTTCCTAATTTGCAATAACTTAGATAAATACTGAACAAAGTTTTAGTTATTTTTGATCTAGTAATCTGCAGGTAAGAAGCATGGTTATTTATTTTTCAATGATAAGCAACAACGATATTAAAATATTTTTAAATTAATCATTAAAAATTTAATTTGTATTTTAGTATTCTCTTAAATTCAAGTGTTTAAATGAGAATTGTCGTTTAGGTGTGCTTATGTGTCTTTTGATCTGTAACGAAATATATATATATATGTGTGTGTGTGTTAATATGTTTTACCAATAAAAATCTTCACTTATACATATACATACTGGAGTTGCAAATATATAGTCTTATATATGTGTGCTTCACCATTCACTGTTTAGTTAACCACAGACCATAAAGCCAACCACAGTGAATGGACATTAAAATAAATGATTAATGAAATATATATGTAGATAATGGACTAAAATTATTAATGAAATTTTAATGTATATAATTTAGAAATTAAAAGAAAAAAGTTTAAAGTAAAATTAATAAAAAATTATTGCATCAGCAAATAATCTATTTAAATTGCTAAGGCACTTTAAATAGATTAAGCAAAAATTTAACTTAATATCCATTAAAGAAAAATGATGTAATATTAAATCATTTGTGTACACGAGTAAATAATAGTGTAAAATCACATGATGCTTTTAAGAGCTTGTATGCAATGGAAGCATTGGTAGATGTCAATTAATTAATTAATGTAAAAAAAGAGTTAAATGGTATAAATACTAAAGTTTTTCTTTGTTCTAACAATCATCTTCTTCTTGTTCTAAAGTCTTGACTAATAAATGAATGTCTGTACAAGTCATGCCTGAGTAGACAAGTTTTCCTCCAACCTCCCACATTGTTCATCCTCAGAGGATGTCCTAGAGATGAAGTGCAGAAGAAGACTAAAGAACCATGCCTGTTAACTGCCTATCTTTGCTGCTAGAAAGAAAGACCTACCTAAATGAAAACATGAGCACAGATATCCATGATGTAGACCATAACAGTCATCAAGAAAGAATGACTGCTTCATGAGACCTCTAAAAATGATTTTTAATTTGACATCCTTATAAGCATTTCTTAGTTAAAACAGGCAAACTCACTATACATATTGCCACTCACTACAAGCTAGAGTAATCAATGGATGCCAGAAGGCTTGTGCATAAAATCCCCATCTAGTTTCTACTCATCCAATATCCTCAGACTATTTTCTGGCTTGTGGCTTTACACAAGCCTTCTGGCAGCCATTTATTACTCTAGCTTGCAGTGAGTGGCAATATGTAGAGTAAGTTTTGCCTGTTTTAATAACAGTTATAAGCAAATATAAGCAATGGTGATCATGTGATGGTTATTCACTTTTTAGTTACCAGTAACATCTATCTTTGTCATTTTTTATCATTGTTCTGGTTAACATGTATTAATTAATTTTACCAATTACTTGTTTCTTTTTCTTGTAATATATATATATTGAAGTATTGTTAGCATACATACAAAATCAACAAGTTTGGTTATTTATTATTTCATTGATAATGTGGAATATATATATATTGAAACGTAAACCTTCCAATCTCTTTCCGTTTCACCATCAACCTAATGACCTACTCGTCTGAACTAGTTTGAACCTATCTTAAATATAAAAATGTTAAATGTAAAAATGTTATATATAAGTCGAGCGGGAAAACTTTGCTATAATGGCCGCTTAAATTGCATCATCCATTTACATACGAAAACACGCTATAATTAGACAGGTTTGATAAAGTTATAGCGGAGAAATGCTCATAATTTATTATAAAATGTTTTATTAATTGTCAGTCAATTCTTAATTATATTCGCTATTATATTCGTATGTGGATGGATAAGTTAAACATTGGAATGATATATATATATTTAAGTTTATATAAAGATACTGTAAAATTTTCTTTAAATTATATTTAACGGTTTTCTGATTTAATGTTTTACATATATAATTGAAACTAAAGATTTTCTTTAATTTGTTTTTTTATTATAAACAAATAATATTGAAAAACAATTTAAGTTATTTATTTCAGAAAATAAAATCATCCTTTTGTAATTAAAAATGAGAATTTTGTGAAACAAGTATCAATTGGCCCCCCGGGTAAAAGTAAAATCTAGTTTACTGATTGATTTTTGTTTGCAACAAAAAATTATCATTAAATCAGAATCTTCTTCGCTAGGCTTTAACATTCTTTACACCTAAAAAGGAATTTAATTAATGAAACTGAATCAAATTATATATATTTATATATTTTAATAATTTTAGTAATTAAATGTAACCCTCGGGGGTTATCTGTTGTAGAATTTGTTTATTATTTTGTTAATTAAAGCAGGTCCAGCTAATAAATTCAAAAGGTGTAAATTTGTCGAGTAATAGGGCATTTTAGATTCCCTCTTGCTTTTGAGGTTTACTATCCAAGTATAAATTGTTTAATTTTACCATGCCGCTAAAGCAGGCCAAGGCGTTCCCTGATGGAACCCAGTTCAATCCATCAAAGCCAACAACAACCAAAAAGCTTATACCAAATAAAAGTGTCAAGCTACTAAAGGGAATGCCTCGTTCCACACCATTTTAAATCGTCTCGCAACTGAATAAGAACATGCCATAAGCCGCCAAAGAACTCACCTTCGTTCCAGCTCGAATCTATCCAGTCCAGCTATAGAACTGATATAATATTTAAAATAGCAGAGCTCTGTGAATTTCAAAAACAATCATGATTTCTTCAAAAACAGTTAGCTAACCATATTATCGAAACTTCTTTCTAAATTGTTTTTCAAATAATCTTTAAATTCTATAATATGAAATACTTTTGTAAATTTCTGTGTTAATTAATGTTTTGCTATATAATTTAATCACTGCAGTTATATTTTGCTTTTCTTTTGCTTATTTTTAATTATCATTAGTTGTGCCTATGTTTCGAAATGGCATGCATTTAATTATAGAATATGTATTTAAACATATAAATTTATATTATATATATAGGTCTTTTGTGGTGTTTGGAAAAAATTCATATTTTGTCATTTAATAAATTAATTAATATAAATATAAAATGTGGCTTTTCAACCTTTATTATTATATTACTAAAGATTAAACTAGCTGAGTGCAATCATAAGTATATTTTTTAGTAAAGTATTCTTAGTCCCTTATTAAATATACTTTTCCTCCTTTTTAAAAGTTTAGTAGTTATAGATAACTAAAGAGATTGAATGGGATAAAGTAAAGTTTGATATATTCCTGTCAGTAGCATATAATATTTCTCATGTACAGAAGAGTTGGTCTTTTGATCAAGCTGATAAACTGTGTTCATTTAATATGTGATATTTCATTTATAATATCCTTCGGCTTGGGGTGTGAAACTTATTAATATTTTTCTCGTTGTGTGTTTTATATATAAGATGGAGCAGTGTGCCGCACATCTTCTCTTATAGGGTAGTGCAGTAGCAAAGTCTGAGCTACGCCAGATTAGCACTAGCCCCGCTTCTTATGAATTAAATAAAGGTTCCCTTTGAGCATGATGATCGGTTATTGGGTAAACGTTGTTTGTCACAAAACCCTAAAAACTATTCTTCCATCGCAGAGACTTTATTATTATATTTTACTTGTGCCTAGGTATTAGTAAAATCGTTATACCAACTCTCTCCTAATAAGGTTTGGTTTGAAGAATTTGAAAAGTTCGATCTAAAGCTATCTGGGATGTTTATAGCCTAGTTGTATAAAATTAGTATAGTAAGATGTATTATTAAGTTTCCTCCAGACTTTGTTAGATTTAGTATATAGCAGAATGATGTGAAAGAACTATAAAAGTTAATGTAGTGATTAGTTATATAGTAGGGTATTTGTTTTCATTAAATAATATTGGTAATTAAATATAGAAGTATAATTATTGTTTAAATGGTAGAGTAATGTTACTTTATAAATAAAATGTGGTGATTTGAACAACAATTTCAATAAATATATTTTAATTCATATATATCAGTTTCTGTCATTATTAAATCAATAATTCACAATTTCCCATAGCTATTTCATTAGTAAAATATAAACTAATTATCTTAGATTTTATCTTTGGAATGTCTTTAGTGTTTTAAGTTGTTTATATAGATGTTTAAGTCCATGAGTTTTTGTTTCTCCGATTTGTAGTGGGCGGATTAAGAATTAATTCTCGTGGGCCATCATTGTTATGTTGTCCATTAGGTGTTTGATCTGGGGCTTGGAGAGTGGGTTCGAATCCAGGCTGGTCCCTGACCAAAATCTCGGGCTCGACTGGGTTTGAAGTACATTTTGTGAGTTACAGCTCATGCTTCTCTCAAATATTTTGACCGGCACAATATATATATATATAATTGAGAGAAGCTGGATTGTACAATTTAAATAAGTTAAATCCTTTTATTTATAATAAACCCTTTTGTAGTATACTTTTTTCTTCATCATATCTAAGACACTTGCTGTCCTATTTAATATTCCCAGTCTAGTTTTCAAGCTTATGGCTTTTATCAGTGGGGTGCTTTGAATCTTGGACTAATAACTAGACCTTTAGAATCTAATACACATTTTCTCTGCCAGCCATCATTTATTCTTTTGCTTTCACTATCACTCCCAATTGGAAAAGCATCTAAATGTTTTCTCTCTAAGCCAACTTACCTCAGTAGTTATATAGAATAAAAATTACTGTGTAGTGGTTTATTAAGCAGTATCATCCACATCTATTGATTACTAAAGCTAACAATGGCATGTTGAAGAAAAAAGTTTGCCACTGAAACAACATTGATAAAGCTAGTCAAGTGATGGGATTGTGTAGTATTTTATTGAAACTCATTATTCTTTCAACATTTTGCTTTTATAATATTGAAAATGTTTACTCTTTGACTTAATTATTTTTTTAGCATTTTTTTAAATTTAGCATTACCCCATTTAATATGAGAACCATGACAAAAGATCATTCACATATGCACGCACAGTTTACTCTCAAGTAAGTCTAATCATTGACTCAATAATGAAATATTTTATATTTAAGATGAATATCCATTGTGTTTTTTAGATTTAAACCTAGAGTCAAGTAACTCATTAATATGACTGATATGTGTTTATAAATAGCCTAAATCTGTTCATTTATGTGTGAAAGATTACATGATATTAATAATTAAAATGATAACAATGTATATAGTACATAATATAAATTTACCTTATTTGATTTTTTTAAAGTCTCAGAGATAAATTAAATCTCCTTTTAATTAATAGTAAGCTCTTTATATAACTTTAAATAAATATAAACATCCTAAATAGTTTTTTTAAACTAATACTATTAAACCTAATACACTTAACTAATGAAAACTTAAAATGAGATGTGTCAAGACCTTAACTTTATTTTAATGATTTCAATAGTTACCATACTTGTGTAAATAAAAATATTTTTTTATATCTTTAAAATGGAACATTTCATTGACACAAATATTTTGAATATTGTTTGTTAGATAGAATATGTCTGAAATGATTCTGGTCTTGGTTAGGAGCGATAATTCTATCTTAACAACTTGCTAATGATTCACAAAGTTGTTTCATGAAACCTTTTTTGAACAAATAATTATATTAAATTAACTAATATAATTATATGCATTTTATTGTGGAAATAAAATACAGTTTTTGCCTATTCAAATAATCACACCCCCTTTTTAGTTATGCATAATTTAAAACATGAATCATATTTTATTTGGCAGCCATATAAAATAATTGTATGTATTTTATTTTATGTTACTATAAAATTAGTAATATACAATAAAGTGCATAAAGTTACTATGAGATCATCTATTAATATTTGTTAATATGTTAGTAAAAAATTATGTATATATAATACTTTCATTTCTAAACAAAATAATTTGATATTTATAATACATAGATATAAGCAGAGGCAAAAATCTTCATATAGTAATGTCACCACGTGCAAGCCACAATAATCAATAGATTCAGGATGGCTTGTACATAAATTTCCTGTCTTCTGTCAGTGAGGAGCTTTGGATCTGAGAGCACTACACCTAGATTTTATGATTACTCTGACTTGCACTTGGTGGCACTACTGTATGAATAAAGAATTTATATCAGTATATTTGTACAAAAGATGGGCTGATTATGTTAGGAGGATTGTTGAGTGTTATAGTGGTAAGGAATGGGATGAAAGAATAGATTTATTAATAAAGAATAAGACGTTAGAGGGATGGAGAACTAGTATGGAGAGTAAAAAGAGTTTAAATATATATAGAAATAAACAGAATATTAGGTGTGAGTTAATTTATGATAATAGTAAGGAAAGTAGTTTATTGTTTAAGGCTGGAACAGGATCTTTAGTAACAAGAGAATATACATGTAAATGGAAAAATATGGGTGATTTAGTCTGTAAATTATGTAAGGAAGAAATACAAAATATTAGGCATTTGTTAATTGAATGCTTGAAAACAGAAAGGGCACATATAATGAAGTTATTGAAAAACAAATATGAAAAAAGTGATTATACAGAAAGTAGATTATTGTTTTTTATGTTGGGTTTGGAAAAAAGATAAGGGGGATTTAGATATAAAGGCTGTAGAGTTGACAAAGATTATGTTGTGGAAATGGGATGGAGCAGAATATGGAAAAACTTAGACTGGGGAATGTAAAATTAAGTAGCTAACAAGTTTTTCTTGGTATAATTGCTGAGAGATTATTGATTTCGTTTAAGAAGAAGCTACAGTACATCACATCACATCACATCTGTTTAACAACTTGTGTAAGCATAGGAAATGGTGATAATGTGATGTTGAGTAGTATATACATATATAAAGTTAGATTTTCATAAAATAAAAATAGAAAAACTAAAAATCATAAAATTACAAATATAAAATTGATTTATTAACATCAATTTAATAAAGATATCAAACATAATATATTTTAAACTTTACGCCTGATTTCATCAAAATATCTTTAATCACAATCAAAATCTCAACAAAGTGATAAATTTTATCATTTCCTAATGTAATAACAATATAATTAAATAGAACCTAATATTATACAATATTACACTCAATACGTAGTTGAGAGAAAAACATAAGATTTATTTTTGATTCCAACTTTATGTAAAGTGAATATAACAAAATAGCTGAAGCAGCTAATAAATGATTTTAAAAAGTTTTTCAAACATTCACTTTACTATTTTTTTATAACATTTTATTTTAAAAACATAAATCTAATGTTTATAATTAGAATTAGACTTCGTTATAAAAAAGATTAAGCATTAAAAGTAAACTAATATCTAAAAACAACTTTTTTAAAAAATGATTTAATTAACTTGATCAGTCGGAAAACTTCGTTATCATCATCATTCCATTGCTAAGGATAAAAGCATCTCCAAAGGCATTACAAGCTTTATATATAGTGTTTCATCAACTCCTCACCCACTTCCAAAAAGTCTTTTTTAAGAACGTTTATGTTTTGGTATCCATTCTAGAATTGCACTAATTCAATAATTATTATTTTCATTTAATAGTAATAATAACAAGTCAGATGTTACATGACTTACATATAGTTTGCACTTACAAATATGTAAAATTAAGAGCGTGCTAATAACTCTAAACAAGCTTTTTTTATATATTTATGATAAATGCTACTACAAGAGAAGGCATTCAAATCATTTTTATCTTGGATTGTCCCCATCCCCAGACTGGTTTCGACCTATGGGTCTCTTCAGTGAGGAGTTGGGACATTAGATCTAAAAAACCAACTCAAGCAAAGCATTTATCTAAAAGATAATTGTTAGAAGAAGATCTGAAACATTTAGACATCTACATGTCTTTAAAGTCAGCTCTCCAACTGAAAAAATCATATGGGCCTGAACTTAATTCAGATACTCCATATATTAGTAGGCTTAGCTCTTTAATTTAGCTAAAGCCACAACAGCAAAATAATAATAGTAATAATAACAAGTCAGATGTCACATGACTTATATATAGCTTGCACTTACAAATATGTAAAATTAAGAGCGTGCTAATAACTCTAAACAAGCTTTTTTTATATTTATGATAAATGCTACTACAAGAGAAGGCATTCAAATCATTTTTATCTTGGATTGTCCCCATCCCCAGACTGGTTTTGACCTATGGGTCTCTTCAGTGAGGAGTTGGAGAGCTGACTTTAAAGACATGTAGATGTCTAAAAGTTTCAGATCTTCTTCTAACAATTATCTTTTAGATAAATGCTTTGCTTGAGTTGGTTTTTTAGATCTAATGTCCCAACTCCTCACTGAAGAGACCCATAGGTCGAAACCGGTCTGGGGATGGGGACAATCCAAGATAAAAATGATTTGAATGCCTTCTCTTGTAGTAGCATTTATCATAAATATAAAAAAAGCTTGTTTAGAGTTATTAGCACGCTCTTAATTTTACATATTTTCATTTAAGTTTATATTTTCCTTAATAAAAGTATAGCTGAACCCATTTTATATATATATATTCTTATTTCCAATATACTTATAATCATACATTTTTATTACACCAAATTTTGTTTCAGTTTGAAATCCAAAGTCCACGTTTTATAACCATAAATTAAAACAAGAAACATTGTTGTTTTTTTTTTAAGATAATGGTGTATCTTATTTATATATTACTAAATCTAAAAAATATACTTTACATAGCATTAATTATTTTACTTACTTTTTTTAATCATCAAAACATCACATCATCATCTAGCTTCCATTGATTATCAATATTCCACTAGATGGCATAACTAGAGTGAGAGAAAAGGTATATGCTTATTTTTATTTTGTTTTACTTGGAAAATTATCATCATTCATGATTATGTATCATTATCTTGGAATATCTAGTTTAATAAGTTATCATCAGGATTTTTAAAAACGTTGGTCTATCTATATAAATTTAAATTTCCTTTTCATTATGTTTTTAAGATGGCAAATCCACATTTTTACTGTTTAAATACTTTTTTTAAATAATATCTTACTCCGTCTAATATTTCAACTGATTAGTCTGAAGAAATATGCTAACCATTAGGGTGAAGAATAGACAGTTATTAAAAGGGTTGTCAAAAATAATAGAAATAATAAATTGTTTTAGTAAAATAATATAAATTTAATCATTTATAATAAATAAAAATGAAAAGAAGTTTAAATTTGAATTATTGCATAAGTTATAATTATTCAAACAGGCAAAACTCTCCATACAGTAGTGCCACTCAGTGCCAACCAGAATAATCAATGGATGCCAGAAGGCTTGTGCATAAAATCCCTGTCTAGTGCCTACTAATCCAATTTCCCCAACCTAATTTCTGGCTTGTGGCCTTCATCAGTGAGGCGCTTTGGATCTGAGAGCACTGCACCTAGATCTTAGGATCCAATGCAACCTTCCAACAATCACCTTTTTTCTCTACTTAACTACAAAACTATGAGAATAAAACTGAAAACACAATAATATTTTAATCTAAGCTCAATAGCTTATATAGTCATATGGGTCTGAACCCAGTTCAGCACCCATACATTTTGGTGTCTTTGGCTCTTTAACAACCATAGCCACCACAATCAAACACCCAATCCAATCTCCAAAATTGTAGCTTTTTCATTCAACTTTAAACATTAACTTTTTAAATATATATTAAAACTACCATATAATAATTTATAATCATCAATACTCTTGTCACATATTTTACAGTAATTTTTAAAATTAATTCTGCATAAAATGCATAATTTTTTCCTTTCTCAGATGTGGTTGAGATCAAGTTGAGTGGCAATTTTTCTGTGATGGCCACTAATATGTAATCATCATCAGCCCACAGTTGAATAGCCATTTATAATGTTATGAAGCTTAGGGTAAACCTGTGGTGATGGGAACTAAAACATGCTGATCACCATCAATGCTCTAACCATTTAGTACCATTAATGTACTAGCCAACTATAAATTTAATTTCTAATAAATACTAAACTAAATAAAATGTAGTGCATGGACTTTAAATGATATCCCCTTTATGCCAATCCAAAATTATAATCAAGTGGATGTCCATAAACACTGAATATAAACTGTTTTTATAAGCAGATTATTATGCATGAATCTAGTTCAGGAACAAAAGCTTTATAACTGTTACTGTGAGCAAGAGATATAATCTTAACATATAATAATTTATATTTTAAATCTATTTAGGATTGAATAAGTTCACTGCAGTATCTTTTGAATAAGTTCACTGCAGTATCTTTAACAATGAAATATAAATTTATTAATAAATATTAAAATGAAATTAAGGTCTGCTGAATACAGTTATACATATAAATTAAGATTTCTGATTTTGATTAACACTTTAATAGCCTGAACCGCGAAATCGTGGTTGTCACCTTTAGATTGCTCTAACTCAACCAATTTTTTAGTTACATTGATGAAAAAATACCCGTATTAAAGCGTAGAGCAAGGCCTATAAGATGCTGCCATCTTGTGAATTATATTACAAGTAAAAAATCAATACTAGGAGGTTTTTAAGTTGAACAAAAGAAGAAGGCCAGTTTTGATTGGTTGGATAATCTATTCCCAATCTATTCTCAATTCTTATTGGCTGATGATTCCATTAAATATTTTTTCACCGCTAAAATGAAAATATATATTTTGAAGTGTTTTTTTTATTATGTTTCGTACATATTATAAATAATTTTCATAAAATCTGATAAAAATATAGTTATTTTACAAAAGTAGTAAGGTTTTATTAAAAAATTGTATACTTTACATGGTTGTAAATTGAAAAAGAAACCAGCCTTGAAAAAGAAACCAGCCGTAGCAGCAATTTTTGACATCTTGTCAAGAGGTTAGATTGCTCCAAGCTGTTTATTTGATTTTCAAACAAAGATTAATGTTTTAGAATATTTTTCTGGCATTATAATGTATTTTTAGTGTATTTTTTAATAATATGCTGAAAGTATAATTATTTTGAGAAAGATGTTAAGATTTTTCCTAAAAAATTCTTAAAAAATTCATAACGTGAAATCTGGGAGTGATTTAAATGACATTTACAATCCTTCTAATTTGCTCTTAATGTTTTCTTTGATTTTTCCACTTTTGAATATTTCTATAAAATACAAATAAAAATATATTTTTGAAATAACTTTCATTTACTTTCCTAACATTACAAATAATTAATATACTTTTTGAAAACGAAACTAAAATTAATATATATTAAAAGATGAAAATATTTGTATCAAAAAGTTTCTCACTTGACCAATTAAAACCAATTAAAAGTTTCAGAGTTTTATTTCGCTTGACCAATAACGAAAGTGATCCATTAAAGTGTTAATATCAAAAAGAAACCCACTATTACAGTGTAATTTACATGTATGTGTAGGTTTACATAAAACACCTATTTCTGAGCCACATATGTATTTATATACTATAAAATGAACATATTGGAATTGACAAATAATAATAAAAAATATGATTTATTTTAACATATAGATGTCTACCTGACATACATTTATATAAGCACAGACATGCCATAACATATGGGACTTGTCATATAATTATAATAAAATAAGTTATCACATTTTAATGATACATAAATAATGACTGATTTAACATATATATAGAAATGTGTGCAAATTCCAGTCTTTATAAAAAATAAACCTAATAAACCATATTATATTTCTTTAATACATGGTTAATTCAATTCAAATAATATAAAATGAATATATATACACACACAGATTTGCTGTATAATTATTTAAAAATTAACATGTTTGAACTGTCATAGACTTACAAAAAAAAGTCAGTTTGTTTTAAATAATACATAAATGTACAGATATGATGTGTGCATATATATATAATACAATGAATCAAAGTTATTAATTCATTCATATGTTATAGAAAATAAGTTAAAAGTTTTTCTTTTTATTCTTTTAAAAAAGTAATATTAATTCTTTGACAATCAGTTCTTTTTCTTTTTTAAAAAAGTAATATCACATCTTTGACAGGTTACTCTTGCTTAATTATAAACAACTTTTAAAAAATACTCCAGCAAGTCTGTTGTTTTGCAATCTAGAAAGATTTTTAAAGTTTTTTTTTTTTTTTACTAAAGTATACTGAAAACACATCTTGCTTTTTGTTGAATAGTTTTTTACTTAAAAAAATTGTAATTTAAAAAAATTACAACTGTCATTTTCACTAAAGAAATTATTTAAAATAACTCACCAGCTGTACTTTATATATATAATGCAATACCTTTATCTGTGCTTCTCTGCATATAGATAAAACAGTATATTTATAAACTAATTCTTCAGCCAGCTGATAAACTCTCTGGGTAAATTGGTCCCTGCTAAACAGTAGACTGGCTTATTGTCATCTTTGGAAAAAGTATAATCCACTATCTGTTGGTATACATACAGTCAGCTTCATTTAGTCTAAAAATTTGATAGACTTCAGGCATGGGCTATAGAGAACACATGGGTCCATACCCATTTTAAATTCAGTTACAAGATGAACTGTTGATTTATTTTTACTGTTAATCATTCATGATGATGAATGATTATTACTTTAATGTAATGCTGGTGAACTTATAGTTAACATACTGATACATAGTTATAGAATTGGTGCTGATCTCTCAGGATCATTCATTTATATTTGATACTTTGTTTAGTTGTATTGAATTAATGATAGTTTTCAATCACCCCAGCTTCAGCCCAATTTTTCATACAATATAGATAGATAGATAGATAGATAGATAGATAGATAGATAGATAGATAGATAGATAGATAGATAGATAGATAGATAGATAGATAGATAGATAGATAGATAGATAGATAGATAGATAGATAGATAGATAGATAGATAGATAGATAGATAGATAGATAGATAGATAGATAGATAGATAGATAGATAGATAGATAGATAGATAGATAGATAGATAGATAGATAGATAGATAGATAGATAGATAGATAGATAGATAGATAGATAGATAGATAGATAGATAGATAGATAGATAGATAGATAGATAGATAGATAGATAGATAGATAGATAGATAGATAGATAGATAGATAGATAGATAGATAGATAGATAGATAGATAGATAGATAGATAGATAGATAGATAGATAGATAGATAGATAGATAGATAGATAGATAGATAGATAGATAGATAGATAGATAGATAGATAGATAGATAGATAGATAGATAGATAGATAGATAGATTGTGCCAGGCATTATCAAATGGCCTTGAACAAAGTATGTATTAAGCACAACAAATATATAAATGTGCTATATTAATAATGGAAGTTCAGTCTGAGCAATTAGAATACCCACACACATCAATCTAAAGCAAACATTTAATGGACACACAAATATTGTACACATATAATAAACCCATGTATTTTTTTTATTTTTCATTTTTGTATATTTTATGATATGTTATTTTATGTATTTTGCTTTTTCTGAAAAATTCAAATAGAGAAAAGCAAATTTATTAAACAAATGGATCAAATGTTGGAACATATTAGTAAAGTAAATAATTAAACCAATTGTTCCAACATACTTGTATATATTTTTTTATTATATTTTTTTTTAATTATTTTTCTAAAAAACTAATTTTATTCTGTAAACTAAGAATGTTAATTGCTTTTGCAAAAATCTGATCAAAAGTAAAATGTTTGATAATGCTATAATTAAACTGTTATCTTTTTAAAAATTCTTTTGAATTGATTTTGTAAGCAAGTGGTCTGGGTTATTCAAGATGGAAGTCATTATATCAAACCCTAAAAATGTAAAATTTAATCGGAGAAATCATAAGAAATGTTACAATCTAAATGATAAGCTAAATTAAAAGGATTGGCTGATTCATACTTTTCAGGGGGGAGATCTGAATTGGTTCTTATGAGTGAGATTCATTCTTTTCTTTGGCAGTCGTTCAGAGCAAGTCATTCACTTGTTTGGCTCCAGAATTCTCCAAGCAACCAGCTACTTAGAGATTAATTCATGAACAGGACTACTGCTGACATTTTTTAAGAAATCCATTATACAGTTCTTTTAAGAACTAATGATTTTTTAAAGATTTAATGAACCAGTCAAATAGCAAATGAACATTTAATAAAAAATTATTATCATATACAAACAGAGGAAAATATGGGGCAATCTACCAGAGAGTCCAGTGAAATGACTGTGGGGTAGACAACCAGCTGGTGCACCACCCTTTCTCTGTCCCAAGCCGCCAAGATGTGACCACACCAGTTCCAGCCACCCACGATGATGACAAATGCTGCCTTGCTAAATAAATGAAATCCTCACTACACAGCCAGTTGACTTGAAGCCCACTCAGAGCTCAGGGGAGACGAATGAAGATGCAGACATAAATTTATTTTAAAACACCCCCCAAGGGGGCCTCCCTCCTCCCTTCTTGGTGGGTCCCCCCCCCCCCCCCCCCTCCCCCTTTTAAAAAAAAAAAAAAAATTTTCCCCCTTCCCCCCCCCCCTTACTTCTCGGGGAAGGGGGATATTTTATTAATATTGAAATAATTAACTTTGATATTTCCGATTAAATATATTATTATTTTTTTGTTAGTATTATTAATCATTTACAAAAGAGAGAGAGTCTCTCACATATGTATTTTGAATTTATGGCTATTATGGGCATATATGATAAAGCTTTTACTTAAATCTTTTGAGTCAATTTTTCTATTTTAAATTCTAGTATTTTCAACAAAGATTGCAATGAGATTCTTTTTTATTTTTGCTATTCATTTTGCTCTTGTTGTTATTCCTGAAATTCATCATATATAAATACACATGTATGCGTACATACGCTTATAATATTCGGTAAATACGATATCTCATGTTGAATATCTAAAAAATGTATTTAACTGTATATCCTTGTTAAGTTATTTTTTTTGTCACTGCTGCACCTCATGATGGTGTAAGAAGGGATTGATCTAATATAGATTCCCTGTAAGCAAGTCCTCTAATAACTTTATATTTAAAATAGTAATAAGTGTATAATTGTGCCGCATGTATATACATGTATAGGAATTTATCTATAAAAAAAAAGGTTTTAAAGTCATCAGTAAAAGCGTATGTCTGTATGACCGAAGATCTCATATCTGTATATCAAATCACACAAAGAAAAATTTATTTCTACTGGGTAAAAGGGGCTCAGACCACTTCCATTCTTTATGAAATATCTTATTGTAAATAGCTTTAGGGGTTTATCTATTTTCGTAATCATTTAAATTGTATTTATATATTTATCTATCTAAAAGCATCAAATATATATATGGGTTTGTAATCATTAATTATTTAGTATTCTTTTTATTATATCATCATTAGTATAAAATGGTGGTGGGTATTTGGAATTAAATAAATATTTAATCATAATATTAAACTTGTTTCGGTTTCATATTATTATTTATATTGATAAAAATGTATTCTTTCCTTATCAATCATGTACCTGTAATAATCATTTAGCTTACCCATTTGAAGACCTTAGATGTAGAGTGACTGAGCTAGCCACAAAGGGATATCGTTCTACTGGGGTGTTGAATCTTATTTTCATACTTCGCTGGACATATGGTATTGCACATCCTTCTGGGAGGAGGGAAAATTCAATTTTATTTTTTCTAGAAGTGACGCGCAAAAGTCTATTTTGTAAATAGATTTTTCAAAGATGTGTACTTGCCATTGTTCTAAATATTCAGGCATTTAAATAAGATATCAACTAAAGGGTGTTTTTAACTGGAAGAGTCCTGTCAATCCACTCTTTCTATCAGTTTAGCTGGAAGTAGCAATATGCATGAGTACAGACAATCGGCTAAATTGGTATCCATTTCTTTTCCTGTTAAATCTTGTTCACTTCATGCTCAGTGCAAAATTAGGATTAGGAAATCCACAGAGGAGTTTTGGTCTGATACAATATATATATATATATATATATATATATATATATATATATATCTCCCCATATATATATATATATATATATATATATATATATATGGGGAGAGAGAAAACAAAATATTCAGGCATATACTATTGGTATTAATTTGCTTGCAATCACCATCAATAAAAAATTTAAAAGCATAGATCAATCACCTATACTTAGAACTTATGGTATACATGATGATTCTAATCTTTGACATTTATCATATGTACAGTATGTGAGTATACTTGCAATTATTATCCTTTCACACATACACAAACAAATAAATAATCCCTAATGAGTTTTTTTATAAGAGTCAATATTTGCATAATTATTTCTTATTAGCATAATTGATGTTTATTATACATTTAAATGTATGATTGGCATATGCAAATTTTTAGAGTAGTCTAATAATGAGACATTTTATTCACTTACTATCTGCATATGTTTACATGATTAAATAATAAACTATTTACATTTGCATATATACTATACATACATAAATAGTCCAGATGCTTTAACAATAATTGGTATGAAAAAATAGTTTTGTGATTGCAAAATTAGAAATGGTCTGTTTTGTTTCCTATCTTATGTTTTTGCAGTGATATTATAATAAAGTATCCCTCCTTAAAAGTTTTATGGACTACCACTGGTCAATAAAGCCTAAGCCAAAATTGTTTTCTTTGACATGTTATGATAGTATTGTTGATATTGCTGTATAGAATTAACTATGTAGATCTTATCATCTCAGTTCACTACTATTATTTAAGAGGAATGTAAATTTTGGATTTGCATAATTCAAATATTACTACTTCTTTTCTCAATTTTTGGTAGTAGTAAGAAAATATTTATTATTTTTTATTTTAAAAAATAAGCCTTTTATATTCCAAATAATAATCAAAAAAATATTAAATATATAAAATAAATAAAAATCATAATGTATTTCATACATCTGATAAATGTTTTCATTATTTCTTATCTTGATTAATGTTTTTAAACATAATGTGTACTCTATTAAATATAGAAAATAAAGTGTTGAATTAGGGTTTTCTACAAACATTGTTTTATATGAATCTACTTTTGTTGTGTGACTGATAATTATGGGACCAGACTATAATCTAACAACTATACATTCATGTATTTACTTTAATTGAAAACTCAAATTTCACTCATAATAAAACATATATTAATAATAATAATCCATAGGTCAATTCATGACTGGCATATTGAAACAGCAATAAATAAGTTCATATATAAATAAATAGATATATAAATGGATTGAGTTAAACTCTATTTACTGATTTATTGAAAGTATTTATTTTAATAACTATTTGTTTTATTCATGGTAATCATTTAACTCCCATAATTTTAAACGGTCTTTTACTAGCCATTGCAGTAAACAACTTACTGCTCCTTGAGTCAGTCTAATTGGATTTGAATAAATCTATTTTCTTCTACTATAATTGGTCTGCAATTGTGCTATCAGTTTTCACCCTACTTTAGTTTTCACTCTACTTTTTGAGTTTCACTAGTCTGCTTTTTCACTTTACTTTTTCTCCTCTTTTTCATTACAAGTTCTGAAGTCAATTTTAATACTTTTTTCTAATATGCATATTGTTGAAAATTAATATTATGTAAATTAGAATATGTATCTGCTTTTACTTTCTGCATGTAATTTCTGCATATATTTATTTTTAGAGTGACTCAACATTGCCTGTACTAACCAGCTCTGTACACACTCATATGTTTATTAACATATCCAGAATCTTTATAGTTTTTGAATATGGAAATAAAAAAGCATTCTGATAAAGAAGAATATAAAACTGTTTAAAATACATGTGGATAAATAAATAAACTAAGGAAATACCCAATGGTTTAAAATATTAAATTATAAAATTGTTATTATGTGAATGTTTTAATTATTAAAGAGAAGAAAAAGAAAACAGTTAAAAGATTAATGGGATGTTAAAAATGAATGAATAAACCAATAAATAAATGACTATGAAACCATGATTTATGCTAGGTCAATATACACTACTTCATTTGTATGATAACCAAAAATATATAAATAAACCAAAAGTAAAAACGTTAAAATTTATAAATTTAATAAATTTTCTGCATAGCAGAGTCATTTTTGTGTGTCACTGTGCATTTTGTAATCATGTTTATTAATAACATTTTTAGAAAAAGAAAAACTTTAATCTTGTTCCACATGTGTCTTAAACATTAGTATATAAACCATGTAATTTTGGATTTATGAAGAACCAACATCTCAAATCTCATCACAAGATGTGTAAGATAAGAGTGGCCATCTTATCTTTAAACTAAATTTTTACTTATATAGGCCAATCTGATGCATCTTGATTTGAGAGCTTGAAGATATTACTCTTATTCTTTGCTTATTTTGTCCCTTCTATATTTGATTTACATTATTTTATTAAAAAACTTTTCTGAATATAGAGCTAAAAATTGTATGAAATTTAATAAAATTTATAAAGTACTTTTTTAATAATAAAATCAAAGTTATCTATTTATTAGTAGCAAAAAAAACTGTAAATCATACTTACATAAATGCTTAAATATAAATAAGCATTTATTTTTATAGCGTCTGTATACAATTTGTAATTACATTCATATCGGCCATTCAAGCCAATTGTGCAAACGCTTTGCGAGTGTTAAATAATAAATGAATACCCTGCATAAATTCTATATCTTGTATTGGTCAGAGGGTATTCATTTATTATTTAACACTCGCAAAACGTTTGCACAATTGGCTTGAATGGCCGATATGAATGTAATTATAAATGCTTAAAGTATAAATAATTTTTTTTTAAATCTGAAATCAATAATGACAAATAAAATATGGACTTAAAACCATCAAAACAATTAGAGAAACTGTATATCTAATGAGATCACTTTTCCATTTTTTTAAAAAAGTTATTGGAGAAAATATCAACCAACGTATATTTAATTGTGATAAAAAAATGACATTTTGCTAATAATTTTATTTTTTTAAAAAAAAAACATACAATATAGGAAGTTTGTTTTTATTTTTATTTTTTGAGTAAATGCAATTGAATAAACACACACACAGTATATATAAATATGCTTCTCAGCTTATTATTAGTAATTACATTATCATTACTTTAAATTTTGTTTTTATTATAATTTTGATTTATATATGCATACTATGCACATAGAAAACTATCTATGATATAAACATGTGCACACTGAAAGCAACAATATGCATGTAATTCCATAAATAATATGTGTTGTATTGTATTCAAAACTTATCAATAAAACATGAGCTATTATATTTTGTACACAGAAGAAAAGAGGAACATGGAACATAATGAAGTGAATATCACAGTTCTTCTATAATAATTATTTAAATAAATATAAACAATAATGGGGAAGGGGAACATGATCTTAAAAAAAAGTCATGGAATAATTAGAAAAATACCTGAATGGAAAACATTGTAAATCATTAAAAGTAGGAATAAGCATAAAAATAAAGATTGAAAAATTATATACTAATTCACAATGAATAAATAAAGATTAAAGAGTATTAAACAGATTATCAAAAAATTGATAATATTGTTTCAAATTTTATGATTCAGGAAGATTCATACTGGATTTGTAAGATGGAGATTCAGGTTTGCATTTGCTAAAAAAAAAAAATATATATATATTATTAAAAAAGATTTTTTATGTATTCTAGCATATGACTTGGTTCTACGAAAATTTATATATATATGCATATTTAAAAGTTTTAAATATATTTTTAAAAAACTCATAGCATTTTGAATGAGACATACGTATTTTAATTGATTTGTTCATTAGTATTTAATTATCTTTTGTCGTATTGGAAGCTTTTGTTTTATAAGCAAATGATAAATGTCAGCAAATAATATATACGCATATGCAAAGATGGATTTCAAATAATAATAATAAAGATTTGTTGTTCCAATTTATGACAAATGTTTGATTTTTTTTTTTGTTGGTAATTATTTTTTAAAAAAATTTATATATATATTTTAAAAAAAAATACTTTTTAAAATTTGCAAATAAAATTAAAAGTGAAATGAAATTTGAAACATATCTGATATTACAAGTAAAAAAAAAATATTTTTTTTTTAAACATATATATATATATTACCCTGTTTTTTTATATCTTCAATGAGGATGGGGAAATTTTAACAAACATATTAAATTATTATATACACATTCAAATAAATTGAAATTAAATTTTGCATCGGAGATTATTATGTACAAAAAAGCCGAAGTAAAAATGATATTAAAATGATAATGAAAGAGATATTAACAAAGCTAAATTTATTTTATGTTGCAAGCAGAATTAATAAAAACACAAAGATGCGTTTTTATTTTAAAATGAAATAATTAAGTTACAGAAGGGAAATAAACTGCCTGTTGAAAAGAAAAAATCAATTACATACATATGTATGTACTCTATTTGTGTCTTCATATACACACAAACGGATTAGTAAGACTGAAAAAATATCCAAATGTAAAGGAAATTGTTCACAATACGTTCTTTATGGATATAAAAAATTTAGAGAGAAAAATAATAATCTCTTTGAACAGAATCAAGATTTTTATAAATATTATAATAACGAAAAAAAAAACAAATTATTTTATACAAAATGAGGTCAGTCTTGCATTGGTGGTCGAGAGGTCAGCGCGACTGCCTTGCACTTGCAGGCAATTGCCCGGGTTGCGGGTTCGTGTCCCGGCCGATGCTATGACAAAAAAAAAAAAAATGAAGTCTTACTTTTATTTGTACCATGATAAAACTAAAATTATTTTATTTGGAAATATTAATGAGATTTAATGTATTTTATATAAATATAATGCTTTGCAAAGAAAAACTATCAGCAGTAAAATGTATAGATTTAATGCTAATATGACAAATTCTCATTATTTAAATGCTATCTATACAATATTCAAATAGAAGTATAGTGTATATACTTAAGATAGATGTAAGTAAAGGGGAGTTGAAACCAGATTTCTAAGCTCTCTTCAGTCATCCACTCTATCTTTTATATATATATATATATAATCGATACATATGACCACATACATATAAAAAAGATAAATGATCACCAATATACAGTATTTTGTGGTGTACTAGGAATCATCAGTTGGTCAAGATCTTTATCTCCCACACATATTTATAATCAGAGCTTGGTTTATATTGGGGTAGCAAATTTACAAACTTTAATAGACAGGCTTTGAAACTCTCCACTCTCCAACTCTAGCCACCCAATCACTGAAACTCTAATGATGAAATGCTCAAAACTCTTGTTGATGCCAATATTATTGCCATACCCAAGTTGCCCTTAAGACACTCTGATTCTCATATGTAGAACCTTAATATGTCTAACTAGCTTAAGTATGTATACTATACAGCCTGTATTTTTCACATCCCTTTTCTATGTATTTAAATGGATATATTAAGGTCTTACATATGAGGAATCAGAGTGACTTAAGGTTAACATGGGTATGATAATAATATTGGCATCTACAAGGGCTTTGAACATTCCATCATCAGATTTTTAATGGTATGGATTGTTGGAGAGTGGAGAGGAATGAAGTCTTCCCATTAAAGTTTGTAGATTTGCTATCTTAATATAAATCAAGTACTGATTAAATATGTGTGTGGGAGATTATGATCCTGACCACTGATGAGTGCTGGTTCAGCATGAAATATATATCATGGATATCATTTATCTTTATCACATGTATGTGGTCATGTATATATATCAGTTATACAAGATAGAGTGGATGACTGACAGAAGCTTGAAAGTCTGTGTTAAAATCCCCTTTAATGCTATATCTATATTAATCCAAAATCAGAAATGATTTAAAAGTGCTAGACTAATAAAAGTAAATTCTCAACTTGCTAAATATTGACTGTAACAATTTTTTTAAAAAAGACATTTTTCTATTTACAATCTGCACACAAACAATACAGTGATGGAGTTTGTAGGCTTAAGAATGAGATTTCTAAATTGGGGTTCAGTCTCTCACTTCCAGTGTTTAAATATCACATGTCGTTTCCAGAAACTGAGTAGTTAATAATTTAATTATGTTTTTATAATCTATTTTTTCAGGCAATCATTAATATATCTGAAATTCCAAGTCTGAATTTTTTTCTAGTTTAATCACAACCAGGATATTGAAAAGATGTACTATCTTTGCACCATAAAACCAATCATAATACCCTGACTATTATATATTTTTTTTTTTATATATATATATATATATATATATATATATATTATATATATATATATATATATATATATATATATATATATATATGGGATATTTATTAGTACACTGTATATGAAAATTTTTCATTTGTAATTATTAAATTAGAAAGCTCTTGCTTGAACAGTAGCAACCAAGGTTAACTACCCTAAGCAAAGAGAAAAAGTAAAACTGCCAGAACCAATAGGTCACTTCTCTTGGTCTAATATTTTGACAATACACTTTAGTTTATAAGTATTACTAAACTTTTAGATTTTCTAGCTTTTATAATAAATTCCTCTACTGATTGATCAAATATTATAATATATATATTTAATGGATATTTAGAATAAATATTTTTAATATGTGAAGTTTTCTGTTTATAATTATAAATATATGTATGTGTGTTAGACCATAGAAAATATGGACTTCCATTTTTGTTGATTAAAGGAGGTTGCCTTGACAACAGATTGAGATTGTTAATGATATTAATATTGTTAACTGTTTTCATATATTAACATTGAATACCTATATCATCTTTATTGTCTAATTAATATATGATTGGAGTGCAATTTGAAAGTTATAATTGATTATTCATTCATCTGCTCTCAGAACAGTTTATATTTGCCTGTTTAATGAAATTTATTTAAAGTTCTTTGTATTAATAATTTCACTCTCTGTAATCATGTTTTAAATTTTGCTTTGACAATAGATTAAGATTCTTAATTGTTAATGATAGTGGTATTGTTAAAGTGTTGACTGCTTTCATGTATTTATATATTAGAAGGGATTTGAATTCAATACTTATCAAGCTGTCTACAGCTATCCACTTCATCTTATACAACTGATTCACATGACCACATAATAAGAAAATGATAAATGATCACAAATATATGCATTACATGCTGAACCAGCACTCATCAGTTGGGCTAGATTACTATCTCTCACACAGATATATAATTAGTGCTCAGTTTATATTAAGAGAGCAAATCTTCAAAGTTTAATGGGCAGGCTTCAATATTATCCACCCTTCAATTCTTCTGCCATCCATATCATTGGAAATCTGCTGATGGAATGCTCAAAGCCTTTGTTGATGCCAATCTTATTGTCATGCCCACATTGCCTTTGTTACCTTGATTCCTCACATATATGACCTTAATATGTCCATTTAAAGACACAAAAGTGGGATGGTCAGACTACAGGCTGAGTATGTAATATTTAAATACAAGTGTCTACACTGAACTTAATATAACTAGAAGAGATTCCATTATATATATGTGAGAAATGGTGATCTGGACCAACTGATAAGTGCTGTTTCAAGCATGAAATACATATATTGGTGATCATGTTATCTTTTTATATGAATATGGTTGTGTGTAACAGTTTATAAGACAGAGTTGATGTCTGTAGAGATCTTGAAAGTCTGAGTTCAAATTCCTTCTAATTACATTAAGTTCAGTATAGACAATATGCTTGTATCTAAATATTACATATTTGGCCTGTATTCTGCCCATCCATTTTCTGTGTATTTAAATGGATATATTAAAGTCCTATACATGAGGAATCCGAATAAACCTAAAGTCAACATTGGTATAACAACAATATTGCATCAACTAGGGCTTTGAGCACTCCATCATCAGATTTTCAATGAAATGGAAGTCTGAAGAGTTAGAGATTGGAAAAGATTGAAGCCCTGTTCATTAAAGTTTGAAAAATTGTTATCTTTATATACACTGAGCACTGGTTATATATGTGTGTGAGATATGATGATCTGAACCAACTGATGAATGCTATTTCAGCAATATATATATATATATATATATATATATATAGTGCCCTTT